>WOVY01012842.1:0-33077 GCA_013436015.1 Rhipicephalus annulatus | reverse complement strand
GCGCGAATTTTCGCGCGTTTAAGAGAGGTTCTTGGAAAAACAACAACTACTAGACGAATCAAACGTGCATGGGGCTACAAGCTTTTCTATTCCACAGTGTTTCCAACCGGAATCTGTCGGAATGCCGTGTCTGCTCTTGTATACTGAGGACCAGCCCTTGGACATACCGCTGCCTTACAGTGTGTTATATCCAAAAAAATATCTCGAATAGTAATTTTACATAAAAGGACATTGTATGGAGACATGTGCATGACATTGGCAAAATAAAAAAGCGACTAAAAACGTCTGCCTATTCAAGAACATGCCTCAACAGAAATTTCCACCTAGCGCCACATACAAGGCTTAATTGTTAAAGAAACAAGAAAATACTTTAGGTTGATAGTTTCCGACTTGCCGACCCCGGTTTTCTTAATTTTTGGACGGCCTAACCTCATGCGCTAGGCCGAAAAAGAAATTTAAAAATAGACATGCCCTTTCTTTAAGCAAATATTGCTATTAGGAGTCGGTTACTCCGTGTAGCGTGATTCATGACGTCATCGCTGGCTGCGTTAAATGCCTCTTCGGTTACTTGAAAAAGCGGTCGCTGCTGCAAGTGGGGTGAGTTTGAGGGGGTCTAGAATGGGCCATCTCTCACAATCGCTAGATGGTGTTCTCATTACAGAAGGCCATTGGCAGCCGCTGCAACTCGGGCTCTGTCGACCAGAGCCTTCTGTTATGCCAGCTCGCAGCAGCCAAGCCCGGCCACTTCCCAGTCATCACAGTGGAGTGTGTTTCTGCGGCAAGGTTCCAGTTAATTGACATGTGCACACCATGCGAAAAATGTCCGGAGACGTCTCCACACAGTGTGGGCATTTTCCTGTACACGCCGAATGAAAGGCTTATAGTACTGCCGGGCACAGTATTGTATTGGTGTGAAGTGGAGGAGTGTGGGCTCTTCGGCCTTTGCAAAGCCCTTCCAGGGCTTAAGATAATTGCATGGCCCAATTGGTTAGACTTGAATGTTCTTTTCCAAAATTGAAGGCCGAATCGTGCTTTGAATGCATTTCCTAAAAATCGAAAGGCGTTGTCCTGTGAATTAAGCGCGCGTGCTGCTGTGTCAGCCATTTCATTGACTTCGAGGCCCTTGTGAGTGCAGCCGATATCATACTGCGGGACGCGGGGACCGGGACGTTTTCGCTACTTTGAAGAATTCGATACGTGAGGTGAAAATGCACCACTCCTAAACGTGTCCGCAGGCACTCTCGAGTCGGTAGACACGCGAAAAAATTTGTTGCGTAAACCGGGTAAAATATCAAGGGTGCGCGAATATTAAAGGGTGCCAGTTATGCGAATAAATACACTATAGACCACATGCCGAGTTCACGTGATCTGAGAAGCGCTGGCCACGGTGCAAACGGAATTCTGAAGCGTGAGGCCACGCCCTCGTCGCGGCAGCTGTTAGGGCGTACCAACTTTTCCCATAAGTGCTTGCGCGCATGTTGGCGCTGCTAGTTTGATTGAAAAAGGTCTAGCGCAGCAGGGATAACACTTTAGGCATGAAGATTCTTATGCCATGGGTCGTGCGTCTTCGATTTATGTAGTAGTAGTAGTAGTAGTCGTCGTACTAGAAGGTAGCCTCCTCCACGGCTGGACTAGACAAGTGACACATGCGCATTCTTTTGAATTGAGGAGGAAACACGCGAACGTTAATCATACATAAAAGTATTGTTGTTTCTAATGAAATAACCTATAGAGACGAGTGTCAGTTACTTAATCTCCAACAAAAATTGCCTTGAATTTGATGAATACTAAAAAAACTAGAATTAAGAGGATGAACATTGAGCACTGTCTGTTCAAGAAAAATTTTTTGTTACAGCGCGCGCGTAGTAACCTCCTCGATTTCAGCAAGGTTTAGCGAGGGTTGCACCACATTGCCATGAAAGGTTGGTTTGTCGTTATGAAATGTGGGAACTAGACACAAAGCACAGGCCATGAAAGGGTGCGCACGTGCCGCTCCTCTGGTTCAGCCGCACCACCACTCGTTTAGTCCTTGGAATGTCCGCTGGTGGCAGCACTTCTATATGATGGATATATGATGAAAAGATGCGAGATGATAGTACTTAGAGTGTTCACTAGACGGACCTGTGCAGTGCAAAAAATATTTTCCATGGTACACGGAAAAAACCCGAAGGTAACATGCTGCCAGTCACGTCCGTACAAAGAAAATGAAAGTCAAGAAATGACGTAGCATTCAAACACGTACAGATAGGAATGCATAACATCAACCGACTCCGTAACAATAGAATGAAGAGCACATCACGGGATGTACACCATAGGGCCATCTATGTGGTGCTATGTTTCAATTATTACGCTTGCTGTACGTAAAGAGCAAATGCATAATTCGTAAGTTTAATATTTAACGTGCAAAAAAAAACGGCATTGCCTGGATTTCCTTTTACGAGGGACACTTTGAGGTGCCATCTTCTGATGCTATACTTTAATCAATACGCTAGCTGTACGTAAGGAACAAATACATCATCCATAAGATAAATAATAGGCATGCTTAAAAGAAAGCATCGCCTGGATTTCTTTTTACGGGGGGTAAAGTGGTGGTGGGTGGTAGGTGTAGAATGAAGAGGAAAAAAGCACCTAATTTCTGTCTGCCTTCAGGCGACACGGCGCAGTGCCTTATAGGGGTGGGGGAGAAGGAGGGATATAAAAGAAAAAAATTGCCCACAGCTTCCCTCGGGGGAACACTGAGGAGGATGCGGAGCATATAATTGGTTAACGGGGTGTTAAAGTGCGACTTACTTGGGTCGATGGCTAAATTGGTTAACGTGGTTGTGAAATGGGGTGTTAAAAAATTGCGATTACTTGGGTCGATGGTTAAATTGGTTAACGTGGTTGTAGGAGGGGGTGTTAAATGAGTGAATACGTACACACGTATGCGAAAGGACGGCGCTGGTCGAAGGGACGTCGATCATTGTGTTTTGTGGATTCGTTGGATTTCCATTTCCACCGCGACCTTGGACGTCAACGCGCCGTACAAACCAACCGACCGAGCGGCAACTGAGCGAGCGAAGCGCCGACCTTGAGTATATATACAGCGCGGACGGCGCACGCACTGTCAGCTGTTGAATGTTCTCGAAGGAGAAGCGCGCGCGCGGCACAGATGGCGACGGCGCGACGGCGCATGCGCTGTCAGCTGTCGAATGTTCTCGAAGGAGAAGCGCGCGCGGCACAGATGGTGGGCGACGGCGCGACGGCGCATGCGCGCGCGTCAGCTGTCGAATGTTTGAGAAGCGGTGCGGACGGCGCGGACGGCGCACTACAAGGCGCGAGTATAAAATGCTTCCGCATCTAATAGAAGGAAAATAGACGGAGAATAAGACAGCCAAGCGAGAGAAAAAAGAATGAGATAGGAAAGTGGGGATCCGGTCGAAGCAGTCCAAGGTGGGGGTGCCACAATGCGAGAGCTACAACGGCGTCAGGAGACCGCGGAGGGCGAACCAGTCGGCGGGAGCTACGCTGGCGACGGAGATCGCGAGGGCACAACCGTCCAGCTTGAAATCCTGCGAGCAAATCCAGGGTAAAGTCCCTGAAAAATAAACTAAAGTAGCGCTACAGTGAACTAGAAGGTTTGTAGTAGCGCCATTGGTGTCAATGTGCAGACTCCTCTCCCCTCGCGTGCATTGCAGATAGTAAACGACGCTAGTTGAGGGGCTGTACGGCTCCTGGCCGCAAAGATGAGCTTGTGCTCATGTTTCCGTTAAAGCGCATCTGGACGCTGCAGTTCTAGGCGATGTACCAAAAGAGTGATTGAGAAAGAAAAAATACATAAAGTAACGTTAAATACGACGACGTGACGTGTATATAAGCAAGTGGCATGCAGTGGCAAAAGACACTACCGCAATCACGCAATACTCAACGGGATAGCCCACCGTTTGCATGCAGACGCGCTCAGCGGTGACGCTCTCGATGGCAGCGCCACTGCTCTCCGTGTAATAAACTTGGCGGTGCTAAAAATATGCAGCATGACGCACTAGCCTTTGTGAAGGTATTGCAAACATCATTTTGTTTGTCCACTTTCGCGGTGTTTGTTTGTCGCTAGGCGTGCGCGCTTGGTATTGTTGTGTAGCCGGAGTTCGACCGCGCGTGAGTGTGTGCACGGTAATCCTGCACGTTTCGGGATTCCGACCTGCTGTGCCAGCAGTTGCAAAAGCAGGTACAGCAGAGGAAAGAAGCTATTTTCGCTTCCCGCGAGGAAAAGACAATGCCGCTCGGCTAGAAGTGTGGCTCCAGCCATAGCCTCCTCTATAACTCTCCTCTATAGCCTCCTCTATAAAAAATATAGGAGGCTATGCTCCAGCGTATCGGAAGGACTGACTTGGACCCTGTATCGTCGCGGCTTTGTGAGGTGAGTACAGGTGAGCTAAACTCTATCGTTTCGCTTGTATTCGTGTTTACAGTGTTGCGGTACTGTCAAGCTCGAGCATCACACAAAGAGAGTAACCGCGTCGATGGTAAACGTGCATGCCAGTTGAAACGCGTGCCGCGTTTAGTGCCGTGTAAACGTTGCGTCTCTGGCTTGATCCATGCCGACCGTGGCGGCTGCGTTTTCGACTGAGGCGGAAATGTTGGGGCCTATGTACTTAGCATTATATGCACGTTATTGAGTACCAGGTGGTGGAAATTTCCGTAGCCCTCCAAAAGGGCGTCCCTCATAATCAAATAGTGGTTTTGGAACGTCAAACGCCAGATAATATTATTATTACTCGTTTGATCCAGAAATAATCGTCGACTATGTTTACAAAGTAAATGTAATTGATACATTCAAGTGCTAAACTAAACTTTGTTTATTGGCCGACGTACAGTTGACTCCCGCGTGTTTGTGTGCATGGGTGTAAGGACTTTATGTATAAAGGCGTGGGCAGCGACCTGAATGTCGCATCATTTCATTTAAGCATGTGCTCCAGCGCGCTCAGTATTCAGAAGCTTTGTGGTTGAAATAAGGACACGCAAGGCTAAAATGGTGCGTATTTCTACATACTGTACGCACCGTGTGCTACTATGGTGGGAAGAGAATGCAGCAAACAGTGTGTAGTCGAGTACGTGTTGACACTAAAGGTTATTTTAGTTTCTTTTAGAGCGTGCTGTTTCATTGTGTAATAGTAGCCGCGAATATTTCCTTACCTAGGACGACTTAACTGCGGACCGTTTCGAGCTAAAAAGTTGAAGAGAGACGCGGCGCCTACGATCTTCAGTCAAGAGCATTTACAAACGTCAGGTAAGCCAATCTCATTAAAAAACTGGAGAATGTTTAGTCCGTCTTCATTGTTTTCTGCATCACCCATCATTACTTCTCAGCCAATCACTAACCTGAAACATGTCGTCTTGCATAGAGGTGTTGTGCACTGTTTGTGTATAGCTAATGGCTTTTCTTTAGTATAAATAATGCTTTTTTTTTTCATTTTCCAGAATGCAATGATTCAGCCCGCTCATCTTGTGGCCTTAATCTACCACTAACAGCAGCTGCCCTTGTTGACGGTGAGTTGACGGTTAAGCACATCTCACGCCTTTTTTCTCTTCGTTATCATTAATACATGTTTGGATTATGCAGAAGCCAAAGAGACACACTGCCCATCAGCTACGAATGTGCTTCTGACACCAGCTGCTGTGATGGTGAGTTCTTACTGCATTTATTACTTACCGTAATTACAAACGTGCTTTATGCCTTCATTGATGTTTTATGATTCGCAGGCTATAGAGCCAACAGTGATGCCACTCAAGCAGGGTTGGGTTCTTCACAAGGTAACGTAGCTAACACACATGCTGCATGTAGTCGAAGCATTGTGACGGCTTGTAACTTGTATCCATTGGTTTATATATTTTACAATCATGTCTGCAGGGGTGTGCTGTAGATCCACATTTTGCTCCGGAGTATGGTGCTCAGCACATTGCAAGCATTGAAAGCATTGTCGCTTGGGTTTTGGCATGCATTCTTATTACTGAAAAATTGTAATGCACCTGTGCATATTGTAAATGCTTCAAATAGTGTTGATGCTTGTTTGCCAAAATGCGATGTAACAGAGATGATGGTCTTCTTCGATTTGTCTTTATCTTTTTTAGGTCACACTGCCACTGATTCAGCACCATCGGATTTTCCAGAAGGTAATGGCAGTGACATGTTGCTTTGAAATTTCACATAATTTATTGTTGATCTCATGTTGCAGATGCACCTTCAAGTTTCGAATGTGACGCACTGCTAGCTTGTTCAACAGGTGAGTGCTACTTTTCATGATTTGTATAGGCATGTGTCTGCCAGATGGTTTTGTTGGTTCCAACTATCATATGTGCGCAGGTGTGGAAACCACCCATGAATCGAGCTGCCAGCCATTTCAAGCTTTGACAGTGCCTGTTGAGTGTGAGTGAAATTTCTGTTCAGTATCATATACATTTTTTAATTTTTGTCACTGGCCATCCCTCATTGCCTGTGCTGCAACTGTGCTAATTTAAAGCTTTGGTGACTGTACCAGTCTTCAGTACTACTAATAAGATTATCCGTCAATTACAGCTCAGCAGAACTTTTGTGCTGCCTGTGGAGGATTCCTGTCTGCTGAGGGCACAGCTGATGTCACCGGTAAGTGTTCAGTGCTACTGTTCTCACACACTATGCAATATACACTTGAGTGTGACACATCGCCGCCTACAGGAAATTACGTGCACGCTCATAACAAATTGATATATTGGTGCATTTAATAGTGCGGATGCGCTCCAAGTACTGGTGCCCTGTTTGTTTCTTGTGCTGGTATTCTCATTCTTGTAAAGCGAGAGTAGTCGCACACAACGTAAGTTTATTGGAGGAACATGTAAGCTGTGTTTTGTGTGCAGTAATGCATAGCACACTGCTACACACTGCGCAACATCATCACACTATCACTTGTTACATGCAATCGGCTGCCGTCTTGTAGCAACTATGTCAAAAAAAGCTACAACAGTGGAACCATGGCACTCTCCCCACTTTGTTTGAAATAGCCACCGCCATTGATAACCCTACGTCATAACCGAGAGTACGTGCCATATATTCATGTCTTTACTCATTACTAACTATTGGCATAGCTAGGAGGTAATACACCGGACACTTGCTGCTCCCAAAATGTCTTTCTGCCTTCACACGCAGAGTACAAAGTGAGACGTGACCACACTTTACTGTCCTGCCCCTATTTCGGATTAAGGACACGCCCCCACCAAAAAAATAGTTCAGCTGCATGCATTGCGGGTTCTGCGCAGCTTCCTTTGTCCCTCTTCATTGAGCAACAGTGTCAGCTTATGCTGTTTGTTAAAACCACTGTTGTGTTCTCAAAAAGTTACGCTTACACATTTATGCTGAATGATATGGAGTGGCACTGATTTTTTTGTTTCTTTAAATCCTTATGGTTCTCCCTCACATGCTAGTCTGGGTTAAATAGTGAAATTTTCAAACTCTTGTCACTTTCTGCTCAATCTGTGCTTTGCAGGCTCCAGTTCAAGTAGTTGGGATGCTGATCAAGCAGTAGTAGCTGCCTTTCACAAAAGAATAGCTACATTGGAAGTGTGCTTGAACAACATGAAGCGGAAAGTTGCTACACTGCAACAACAGAAAAGCAGAGCAAACCGTAGAAACCATGAACTCACGCGAAACATCAAGAAGTACCTGTCACCAAATCAACTGCAAGGCATGCGGACTTCCAGTATGCGAGGGAAGCAATTGTCTACAGAGACTATACAGAAAGGCCTCAAGCTTCGTTTGGCATGTGAATCCAGAGGCTACATTGCGGTCAGGGAGCTTGCTGTACCCCTTCAGAGTGAAAGAACTTTACAACGTCGTGTTGAAAACTACAAGTTCTCACCAGGAATTCTACATGAGGTTCTGAAGTCCCTTGCTTTAAAGGTGAAAGAATGGTGTAGCTGAATATATTTGTTACATTATTCTCGTGAGCATCTCTTTCAGCAGTAAACCTTGAGCAAAAGGTGAAACCTTTTCCAGAGCCTTCCACTATGGCATGTCTCATGATTGTATCATGGTTTTCGCACGTAAACCCTAATATTTATTAAGCTTTCATGTGTTGCTAGTGCCAGTGTTAGTGCCTGTCACTGCGCTATTTGTCGTGCATGTTTTAGTTTTTTGTCGTGCATGAAGTTTCCACAACATATTCTCACCTTTCCCTCACTTATGACTTCAGGTCCTCTAACTAGGCATAATTCACATAAATTTCAATAGGTGATAATCTTCTTGCATGCAAACATCGAAATACAGCTTGCACTGTGCACTGCCTGTTTATGCTTGAAAAGCATTGTATTTTAAATGTCTTTATTAATGCCTTTGTTGCCTAATGCATGTTGCATATTTCAGATAACGACCATGAAGAAGCATGAGAGGCATGCAGTTCTGATGCTCGATGAAATTCAGTTGAGCTCAGGGCTTGCGTTTGACGAAACGACTGGCACTGTTATTGGAAGGCCAGCTTTACCTTTGGCCGACGGTTCTCTGCCACATGCTGCAGTGGCAACGCACGGACTCGTTTTCATGCTGGGTGGGGTTACACAAAGATGGAAGCAGACAGTTGCTTATCATCTTACTGGAAACTCGTTCAGCAGTGCTGCAGTTCAAGAACAGTTGATCGAAATTATTCAGGAATGTGAAACAATCAGGGTTCGTATAGATGCAGTCGTTAGAGACATGGGTGGTGGGAATATGGCGCTCTGGAGAGAATTCGGCATAGTTGTGGGAAAGCATTCTGTGTCAAGAGTTTCTTGTTGTCATCCTGTTGACCAAAATCGCAAGCTTTATTTTATGGCAGACACCGCACATTTGCTAAAGAACTTGAGAAACCACCTCACACGTGGTCAATCGATTTTCTTTCCCGAAAATGTGGTCGAAAAGCACAAGCTGCCTTCGAATGAGGTTAACCTTGTGCCGATTCAGAAGCTGGTAGAAATATACTCTGAACTGCAATTAAACATAGCACCGCACTTGAAACCATCCTTCTTGGACCCAGGACACTATGAGAAAATGAAAGTGGGGCCTGCATTTTCGTTGCTAAATCACGATACTGCAGCTGCACTACGTTTCCTGGTCCAAAGGGGAGATTTGCCCCAAGAAGCGTGGACAACAGCATGGTTCATAGAAACCGTTTATAAGTTGTTCAAAGTACTGACATCTCGTACAACGAAGCTTGGCATCAGCAAGTTAAATCATCAGAAATATGAAGACTCCCTGATTTTTTTAAAGGATATGGTAACTCTTTTTACAGATCTGAAGATAGGCTCTCCATCGAAACACATGTGGAAGCCTGTGCAGACGGGCATAATTTTGGTGTGTAAAGTTACATTGGAACTGCAGCATTATTATCTCAATGAGAAGGGCTTCTTTTTTGTTTTGCTCAGCTGATATGCCCAAGATGCTCTTGAGAATTTGTTCTCCACTCTGATGGCAAAGAATGCAGTACCAAAAGCTCTTCAATTTCGTAGTGCTATTCGAGCTGCTACTTTGGCACAGTTCTTTCGGCCCAGTAGAAGTGGAAGCTATGCTATCGAGGATGCTCCTTTCCTAGTTGGCATCGAAAATTGCCACGCAAGAGCTCTTAACAGCAATACTACAGAAGCTGTTGAATATCCCAGTGATCTTCTCGACATAAGCATGATGGAGCATGAGTCTTTTATTCACCTTCCTGGGTGTGTGGTAAAGAGTGTTGCAAAGCACACAGGGATTTGTGAGCAGTGCAAAACTGCCCCAGTGTCGAACGAAGCTAGTGTGCTCACAAAGTTAAAATCCTACACTGATGACAGCAAGCTCGTATCACCAGGGCCAGCAGTACTTTCATTTGCTCGAAACAGCTGAGAATATGTTTAGAGTGAATAGCAACAAGCTCCTGTGCAATGAAGTTACGATTGGTCAACTTGTGGCCACCACTAATGACAGTGTGCAAGGCTGTCAATTGTTTTCCACCTTGTCACAATATTCAGGAGAAGGTTGCCGAGGGCATTTTTAAAACCATAATTAACATTCTTCTGCGGAAAGAGAATATGCGTTTGGCAGCTGATGAAGCTAAAGATGCAAAAACTGGTAGTCGTAGCATTGGAAAGCAGGCTGCTACAACCAATGTAAAATAGTGTGTATGCCTCATTTCTTTCGTGTTTTCCTTCCGATTTTCTATGATGCATATGTGGTATGGCCTACTAACCTAGTCTGTAGGCACAGTACTCACGGATTGAAATGCACAAATTATGGTCTCGGTAACGCACATAATTTTGTAGACACTGCGTTAAGTTCGGGTCATATTGGCGCAATTTCGACTAGAACGTGTATATCAGAGCCAAAATTATTCTTAGAGACTATATTTATCACGACATGACGTGGTTATTTCGAGCAGGTGTGCATACCAGTTATCCCCAAAAAATTGATGTTGCGTTTCAATCCCCAAGTACCCTACACGAGGAACTACAGTGTTTTGTCCTATTGTGATTTCATTTCAACAGTAATTACTTATCTTTGATCCGAACAGTTCAGAGCAGATGTTTTCAGTTGCCGTCATAATGTCATTGAAATTTCTAACACGTTTGCCCTGTTTGTTTCAGTGTGTACATTTTGGTCCTTTATAAGCAGTTCCCTTTAAGTAGCTTGGTTGGTGTCTCGATCTCATTTACGTTGCAATTCTGTGTGACTAGAGTTCTTGATGAGAAGCTTTGTTAACTTAGCTAAGCCTATTTTTAATATTCTGTGTCAAGTGTCCCTGTTTTTCATTATGTTTCTCGTCTTTCGGGAAATTTTGCTTACTTTCTGCCTTGGTGGTTTACCGCCTTAAATTTCTGCTTCAGATGTCAGTGTAGTAATGGTTTTGTTCATTGCCTCTGTGTCTCTTTTCTCGTTTTTCCTCTCTTTGCTTATCATTTCTTGGCAAACACAATTCTAAGCTCAAGTATTTTTATTTTGACTGCTGCTAGGTTGGCCTCTGGCTGATTTTCCTCTTGTTGTCTTGAGGCTGAAGCTATTGTTGCCCGATGATTTTACAGCTTTGCAATTGTTGTTGAGGGCAATTACAAGCGTGTGTGTTTTTATTCCAACTACATCTGGGTTGGCCTCTATTTTAGCGGCTAATTTCGCTCTTCTTCTCTTCAGATAGAGCTGTTGTTACCCTCACTAGTCTATGATTAGGTCCGTGGTTTTGCTGTGCCTATTACAACTGTTTTATTATGTATTTTACGTGTATGTCCCGTTTCATGCCTACATATCTGCATAATATGTTTTGCATATCCCCAATAGGGGCTTTCCATGTCTACTTCCTATTCCTGTGCTTTCAAAAGTTTAATATGTGTACTTCATTTCATTCGCTAAATTCCACATGTGGAGTATTAATCTTGATAAAGGTGTTTGGCTCAAATCGCGTCCACTTGTTGCTAGTTGTGAGTGCACCACGAATGCCATCGCTTTTCTTTACTCTTGTCATTGTGATGTGCAGGTATAGCAACAAGTCACCGTTAACACATATTTCATGTCATTTATTGTGTACACTGCATAACTATCATGAATGATTGAGGCAGTCCAGCACTTTTATGAAATGTTGAATAAATGTCATGTTTTGTGCCCTTCATTCAGTTTTTGCATAGAATCAACTGTACTTGAACTTTGGTGTTTATCAATAAAGTGACATTATGGAATGGGGTTTCCTAATAAATACCAGGCCGTTTTGTTCGCTCGACATATTGCATGCTATTATGATAGCATATGCATTAACATGTCATGCCATGAACATCCCAAGTATACGTGTGTACTCAATGCTGCCTTCCCAGACGCAGTCATTCTTATGTATTCATGCCAGGGAAGACCGAGGTGTGTTGAATGTTGAGTGGCCTATAGAAGGTATGTAAGTGTAAAACATTATTCTAAGAGAGATTTATTCTGCTTAAACAATGGGGACAATCATATGTGCAAAGAAGGAACTTCATGTAACACTGGACACAAATGGTATGGACCCCACCAGAACACAGAGGAGAAACATTGTGCACATTATCGCACTACCCCAACCTTTGACCTCGTGAAATGCGAGCTGTTCGTACCTTATAAAAATAACCGAGTAGCTTGAGATGCGTTATTCTTTATGGAGCAAGCTATGCTTACTCATTTTCATTTATTGTATTTTAACACACCTATTAAAAGAATACTGGCATGGACGAGAACATAGGTAGAAAATTTCATTGGACACATGCTGGACTAACAACTACAAGTCTCCAATTGGAATAAGTTTTACAGCAATCGCAAATGTTAGTATGGTCAGGCTGCATGCACCCCTTGTATGCAGATTTTTAGGTCCTGTTGAGGAGGTTAAACTCTCAAACACGTTGGCAGATAGGAGAGAAATGCAGGGAAAAAGGACATAGTTCAGTCTTCATATACATTTTATTTGTTGGGTTGCGCATTCAGCTACTAGAGAGAGATGCTAAAAAGCACTATGCATGTGCGAACGCTACCTTTTTTTTGTATTCTTCAGATAGTATTTCGTTTGTTCACCACCTGTGTTACGTAACACTTCTACGGGCTCTATTCCCTCCTCAGTTGCGATTTCTTGTTTTCCCAATATGAGCGAACTCACCCAGTTTTACACTAGTTTACATATCAATATACCTTCTATGCGGACAGTAACAAGTCACGTCTGTCAATATACGCGCACGATGTGCAGTAGTTGTTTAAATTACTGTACATCGAATGATGCGAGCAGCATATAACCTCACAGACCGAAGAAAAAATCAGCATGACCATGTGACCTGATTTTGTCAGCACTTGCCAGTAGTATCACATGGCGTAACTCGTCCACGCAGTCGCTTCATACAATTGACGGTGAACTCGAACTGGTCGGCCCCGCGCCGACAACGTATATCTGAGTCTTTCCTTCGGCTGCGCACGGCGCTGTATTAAATATTGCTGCGGCGACCTTTTAAAGCTTTCGGTACCGACGGTCCAAGTAGAGCGTGCCAAAGTCATAGTTGCTTTCGTAGTTTTTTTTTTACAGTAGAAAGGTTGGCTTCTTCGCACAAAACGCTTGCTTTGAAAACGTAGAACAATCCATTGCCTGTTTTGAGAGGGGTAGCTAGCTTTCTATTCCTTCGAATCGACCAACGAACGAACGAGTAATGTCACCACACTAACGATACAAAAAACTGTTCAGCGACGAATAAAATGCAAAGGAAGTGTACCGAATACGAAATACTGGCAACGCCGCACACACGCTGGGGCAGCGATGAAGAATCTCGGAACGATGGCCACCGTAGACTTTGCTTCTGTGAAGCGAGCGCGCGCTCCCCGAACAGACGCCAGCGGCGTACCCTTTCAGCATACTCGAGGCACGGCCGCTCGATGAAAAACGCACGGCGCAGCGGTGCCCGAGCTGCCCAAGGGTCTGGCACATCCAGTGCGCCTGCGTGCTTTAGCATTCGTAGTTTCCTGGTGGACACTCTAGAGGCGCTGCTGTGGCTGCTGGGAGAGGAGGTAGAGGCGAAGGGGTGCGGTTGGCGCTACTTTAGTTTATTTTTCAGGGACTCTAACGGGGGGCACTTTGTAGTGCCATCTTTGTGATTCTGTAATTTAATCAATACGCTAGCTGTACGTAAAGAACAAATGCATCATCGGTTGATTGATTGATTTGTGGGGTTTAACGTCCCAAAACCACCATATGAATATGAGAGATGCCGTAGTGGAGGGCTCCGGAAATTTCGACCACCTGGGGTTCTTTAACGTGCACCCAAATCTGAGCACACGGGCCTACAACATTTCCGCCTCTATCGAAAACGCAGCCGCCGCAGCCGGGATCCAAATGTATCATCCATAAGTTAAATAATAGGCATGCATTAAAAATGCATTGCTTGAATTTTGTTATGCAGATGCACATAAAAAATATACGTGAAGCATATGCAATGCGAATTCATAGAAAATTTATTTGATCGTAATGTCTTATTACAGATCAAGAATGTGGTAATTCCACGAAAGATCGACACGGGTCCAAAAGTTGATATTTTGCATTTCTTTGAGTATTTTATATTTCGTTCACCTCTTACCAGGTAACCTGAAAGTCAACTTCGTTTTAAGATTAACGGCATCACTTACGAAAAAAGAAAAGATCAAACTTCACCAACACGGAGGCACCAATTTCGTCACCTGTCATTTTCGAAAATTGCAGATGCTATAAAAAGGGAAAAGCTTTTTTTTCAAGGAAGATATTTTTTACTTGAAATGCATGTCTAATGACGAATAAATTCTAACGGTTTCAAGTTTGTAGATCTTAAGAAAATAGCTTTTAAAAATGTCCAATTTTGCCACAGCTTACAATAAGTTACGTATTCCCCATTTTTTTCTCTGAAAGTAATGAGAGCAGCGTTTTCAAACTTGACACGTTTTAAGGATATAGTGTGTTCATTAGGTACATAAATTATTGGTGCCGTAGGGTAAATGTAAATTTCTATATTGCCTCAAAGTTCTCTTATTGGCAAAAGTGTACTCCACTGAAATTTGAATAATAAAAAAACCCCATCTTGGATTTTTCCTAAAATCTCGTAAACAGACAACCGAAGGCCATCATACAGTAATATAGAAAAACATGTTGCATTATTTTGTTTTTCTCGACAATATTCGTGGTACAAATCAGAGCTTTTCGAGAATGCGCTGATAAGTTTAGAAATCTAGAAATCGGAACGGAAAAGCGGCAATGAGCTTCAAACGCGAGTAAACGTGACCGCATTTCGTGAAGAAAGGCTGTTTTAGCAGATAGGAGTAACTAGTTTGAACACGATATTCTACAGTATCTGAATTCACTCTTATACGTAGAGCACTGAGACTTCTATTATGTGGTGCCTCTCCATTAATGACACACAGATAGAGTTGCTGTGACGGCCATATGTTTGCAACACGTTTGGTAAAAGAATTGAATGTTGAATGAGTTGGTAAACGATTCTTAACAAATTTTTATTATTTGGGGCACGAAGACTGCCGCATTAGACTGAAGAACACGCTTTACGGCAGGTTGTCATCCGTCGTCTGCTCTACAGATCAATTGCTGTGCGCCGCAACTAGGAGGCAATGCTTTAGGTCATATGGTTCAAAGTAGGGGCAATTTTCTAAAATGACAGGTGACGAAATTGGTGCCTCGCGTTACTGAAGTTTGATATTTTTTTCTTGTAAGTTATACCGTTAATCATAAAACGAAGTTCACTTTCGTGCTACCTGGTGAGAGGTGCACGAAATATAAAATACTCAATGAAATCTACAATATCAACTTTTCGACCTGTGTCGATCTCTCGTGGAATCATCCACGTAATACAAAGTCTTAAAAAAAATCTACAAATAGTTGTGGCATTTATGCTCCTCAAAAGCCTATATAATAAATAATTGTGGCACTTGTACTTTTTGCACATTCCTGTGGCACCCGTAACAATTCTGCAGGTGTGTTCACTGAAAAACAAATTAAAGCAAAAGGAGTATCATCACAATCACGCTCCTTGAGTAATAAAAGCAAGAATTGTAGCAATCACGTAGTCTCATCACATTTTGTAGCCTTATGTGTACATTTTACTGCTCCTGCACAGCGCAGAGAGACGATGAGAGAGGGTGAAAAAGAAGAGGAAAGCAGGGAGCATCAAACAGGTTCGACCCGGTTTGCTATTTTGCGCGAGACCAGGGAGAAAGAAATATCAGCACTGATCATGTGAAAAATAAAATGCTTGCTTGTATTTGGGTAAAACGATTATTACACCAAGCCATGTTTCTAGAAGATACCAATTTTTCAATAAAATTCAAAACATGCCAACTATTATTTTGTCATATTGTTGCACAGTGTTTGCATTACAAATCCACTGACTGTTCTGCCATGAGACATTGAAGTTAAATTATGCCTAATTGTTAACTACCTGAAAAAGAATAAAAAAAAACTGATGGCATTCTGTCAACCAGTACATGGTCATAGGTTTAGGAAACTAACAACACAAAATTTCACAACTGAGATAGCCTATGGCATAGATTCCCTTGAATATGTGCATACCGTCTGTAAATATTGATGATGACATGTGGGTTTACCGTCCCAAAACCACCATATGATTATGAGAGAAGCCGTAGTGGAAGGCTTCGGAAATTATAACCACCTGGGGTTGTTTAGAGTACACCCAATTCTACGCACACAGGCCACCAGCAGTTTCGCCTCCATCGAAAATGTAGCCACCAAAACCGGGATTCGCTCCCGCGACCTTCCGGTCAGCAGCCAAACACCATAGCCATAGAAAACCACGGGGGGGGGCTATCATTTGCAAATATTGGTTGGAAGCTGGTCTATATGAATTTTGAAGTTTGCATGCGCAATTCAGTGCGATATGACACTCCTCGCAGAAATGGCTCCCTTGAAAGTGACGCTCTGCTTGCCTGATGTCTGCGCGACAAGTTTTATCATCATAGGCATCATTTCTCCTTTGCCCTATTAGTGCCAGCAGACTGACTATACTTATTGATGGCCGCTTGCAAGTCTATGGACTCGATACACACTTCGTGTTTAGAGAATCTGCTTTCTTGTTTCCCCGTTTGAAAGGAGTTCATGAGGACTGCGTTAAAGCGAGTCACAGTTCTGTGTGCTTATGTAGAAGGGCATCAGCACATGCTAGGTGTGATAGTTGCACCTGTTGGCTTATTAAAGACGATAGTCTTTCTTGGTTACCTTCGACGCAGAAATTTAGGTCTGTCTGTCTGTCTGTACATTTGTCTGTTTGTCCACCCTTACCAGCATAGGGTACTTGAAACGGTCGACCCCATCCGCAGCGACCATGCTTAAGGTTGAGCATTCATGCTTGTGCAATTGTCAATTGAAAAGCACTTATTGCACATGTCTGGGGCACCATAACAACACTCATATATTCTGCATATGCACCTCTTACTAAAAAACGTGTACATAAGTAACTTTAAGGACTGTAGCGCTTATCATGCTGCGCTTACCATGCAACGCATGCACGGAACGGGGACTGTTTCTAACGCTTTGCTAAGACGAGATGGCGGTGGCACCTACCCGTCGCCTCGCGTTCTACAGCTTATCACCTCTGAGACGGGCACACACGGCCACGCGCTTTGTTTTCCCAACAAAACTGCCAGATGGCGCTCATGTCTCACGTGTGACGCGACTTGATGCACTCGTTCGCGTCCGCTGCACGCTCGAGGCACAACGCAGCGCCTCCGGAATACCATTCACCGATTTTCTAGCGCAGAACATCAAATAAATGTTTTGTTCACTCTCTCCATACGCAAGATAGTGTCTTTCGACGACATTTGCAGATTACGTGCAGATGCGGGGCCAATTTTTGTGTTTGGAGCTCTTCCAAACTGAAACTGGTTCATAATGAGGATCCTGTACTTGTTTGTAGCAGTACATGTCACATAATTAGTGTGCTATGTGAAAATAATAGGAGTGCAGTATTTTTGTCAGTACCCTCCTAAAGAAGAGCCATGGGCAGCAGTACACTAATAATTAAAAAATCTTCCTCACACGATATATCAAGTACATACCAGCTGCATGTAATATTTCAAGAAATTCAATGTCATTCCTACAACAAAGGCAAGAAGCTTTGACGAACAGAATGTAAGCACTTTGAGAGATTTTCTTTTCCCTGTCTTACAATCAAGTTGTTAGCTGGCTGCATAACAACCAAAGATTTGGCTGAAAGTGCTGGTCTCCATAACACCCTGGCCCTTCTTTTGAATTGACAGTGAGCACCTTTACCATCGAAAGGATGTTGAAGGTCGACATCTAGCTGGGTTACAGTATGGGCAGAGCCAAGTTCAGCTTTGAGAATAACATATAGAAGTGTTGGGGTTCTAAACCTTAGAATCACAATATTATTACGAGACAAGACCTAGAAATTGAAAGAAAATAAAAGACAGTAGAGGATGGTATGAGGATAATGAGTATCTGAATATCACAATTGAAGATGGCAGAATTTGCACACTAAAATGATGTTGCCTTTGCTAAGCTGAGATAGTCACCAATCTACTGCAGACGCATGACCCAATTCACTAGCATATAGCATAATCCCAGAATTAGTTCAAGATGGTGCCCCTAGAAGCTTATACAGTGCAAACAATTCAGTAAACACTCGTTGATATGTTCTGCAGGCAACATGCAAAAGACGTTGAACCAGATGACATAATTTATGTCGTTCTTATTGCTTTACTATATATCAGAATCAGCACAACAGGCATTTAAATATGCAAGGTATCACACGCAAGAACCACAAAGCCACAAAGACCATGCTCACAGGACGAACAATTGAGCTGACATACCCAAAAAAAGTTTATGACAATAATATACTGATTAAACGTTTTGCAGATGCAGGAATGCTAATGGCTGCATCAACAAATTCATAAACACTACTGTGCATACCACCAATGCTCTCAATAACAGTAAAAAAATAATTGAACAGATTGCTTAATGTTGATTGAGTGAATGCTTTGAACAGATATCTGGCAACAAGCATAGTAAGCAAAGCTTTCCTGCAACATTCTGCAGAAGGCAAGATATAAGGACATTGTGGCTGCAGCCACAACCTCAGCGGAATGCGTGTGAAAAATCGCAAAAACAAAATCTGCGAAGCTGATGCGATCGTCATCTTACATGGGAAATAGTTAGAATATTCGATTCATGCAAGCACTGACCATGCAATTTCTTAAACTTGTATGCCCGATGTGCTATCTAGAATGATGAAGTTTGGAGTGTTCTTTAAGCAAGGTGTGGAAGCGGGCTAGTTGGTATTCCATAATGTATCAAGGCACAAACAAAAAAGTGCACAGAAAAAAAATGAAAGAAAAAGACAAGCACTGGCTTATGGCACAAAAGTGCACAGAAAAAAGAGAAATAAAACAAGCACCGATTTACAACTGTTATTTGCAACTACAACACACAAAGATATGCCTGAGACATATGATCACAACCATACTTGTCGTAGCATGAGGCCGATAAAACAAACTAAATCCAATAAGCCGGAAAAATACACTGGAATAACGCATGCAAGAGAGTTTACGTAAACTAGACCTTTTTTTGTTAGTGCATCAGATGGCTTCCTAATGTGGATTACATTAGCTACTGCCACAACCAAACGATGATTCCTTCGATACTAAGATGAGTGGTCAACACTGTTGCTTCATGAAATAAAGACACGGATTGGCATTTCACAAAGTGAGCTGCCAGAATACCAAAAATGGAAATAAAGAAGTGCAAAAAAGTGTTGTTTTATGCAACAAATGGATGCATTAGCATTGAGCAGATTCACCCACCTGAAAACCATTACAGTGTTTACCAGTCACTTTAACCATAGCAACAAAATCATAGTTGACACATCATCATCATCAGCCTGACTACGTCCACTGCGGGACAAAGACCTCTCCCATGTTCTGCCAGTTAAGTCAGTCCTGTGCTTGCTGCTGCCAATTTATACCTGAAAAATTCTTAATCTCATCTGCCCACCTTACCTTCTGTTCCCCCCCTAACCCACTTGCCTTCTCTAGGAATCCAGTTAGTTATCATTATTGACCAGCGGTTATGCTGTCTACACGCTACATGCCCGGCCCATGTCCATTTCCTCTTCTGGATTTCAACTATGATATTCTTAACCCCCATTTGTTCCCTTATTCACTCTGCTCTCTCCTTGTCTCTTAAGGTTACACCTATTATTTTTCTTTCCATTGTTCGCTACGTCGTCCTCAATTTAGGCTGAACACTCTTTGTAAGTCTCCAGGTTTCTGCTCCGTAGCTGAGTACCAGCAAGATGCAGCTGTTATATACCTTCCTCTTGAGGGATAGTGGCAATCTACCTGTCACAATTTGAGAGTGCTTGCCAAATGTGCTTCACCCCATTCCTATTCTTCTAGTTACTTCAGTATCGTGGTTCGGCTCCGCATTTATTACCTGTGCTCAGTAGACATAGTCTTCTACAACTTCAAGTGCACTATTACCTATCTCGAAGCGCTGCTCTCTTCCGAGGTTGTTGTACATTAATATCCTTTTCTGCAGAATATATTATAAGACCCACTTTTCTGCTCTCCTTGTCTAACGCTGCACTGCTGAGTAACTCGGGAGACGAATTGCAACTCATGATTACAATATCATCGGAGAAACGCTGGTTACTAAGGTACTCTCCATTAACTCTCATGCCTAACTGTTCCCATTCTAGGCATTTGAAAACCTCCTGTAAGCACGTGGTAAATAGAATTGGAGAAATTGTGTCCCCCTGCCTTACACCCTTCCTTATTGGTATTCTGTTAGTACTTTCTTTATGAAGCACTATGGTAGCAGTACATCCCCTGTAGATTTCTTCCAGGATGTTTATATATACTTCATCGATGCCCAAATTCAACAGTGTCTGCATGACTATTGATATTTCTACTGAATCAAACGCCTTCTTGTAACCAATGAAGGCTATGTATAGTGTTTGGCTGTATTCTGATATTTTCTTTATTACCTGGTTGATACTATGAACGTGGTCAATTGTTGAGCAGCCTGTTGAAAATCCTGCTTAATTTTTTGTTGATTAAATTCCAATGTATTCTTTACTCTGCTAGCAATCACCCTTGTAAATAGCTAGTATACTATGGAGAGCAAGCTGATCGGCCTGTAATTCTTCAAGTCCTTGTCATCTCCTTTCTTATGTATTAATGTAATGTTAGTATTCTTCCAAGACTCTGGTACTCTTCCCGTTAGGAGACACTTTGTAAACAGAGTCGCTAGTTTTTTCTAAAACAATCTGTCCTCCATCTTTCAGCAGATCTGACGCTACCTGATCCTCACCAGCAGCTTTGCCTCTTCGCATGCTCTCCAAAGCTTTTCTGACTACTTCTATCATCACTGGTGGGGTGCCATCTAGGTTACTGCTAGCTCTTATAGTATTAAGACCGTGGTTGTCCCGGCAACTGTACAGACCTCTGTAAAAAATTCTCCTCTACTTTAACTATCCTATCCTCATTGGTAGTTATTTTGCCTTTGTCCCTCAGTGCATACATACGATTTTTCCCTTTCCCAGGTTTCCTTTTCACTGCTTTGACGGGTCCTCCGTTTTTCAGAGCGTGTTCAATTCTCTCCATGTTATACCTTTTTAAACCGGATACCTTACGCCTATTAATCAACTTCGAAAGCTCTGCCGCTTCTATTTTGTCTGTTGTACTAAAGACTTTCATGCTTTGACGCTTCTTAATGAGATTCTCGTTTCCTTGCAAAGCTTGCCAGTGTCCTGTCTAAGTACCCTGCCTCCAACTTCCACTGCACACTCGATAATAATACTCGTCCATATCATTCGTTGTACCTACGCTAATGTTGGTTTCGTCACTAAGAGCCGAGTACCTGTTATGAAGCGAGACTCTGAATTCGTGTACTTTCCGGCTCAGTATTAGCTCGTTGATTGGCTTCTTGCGTATAAGTTTCTGTCGTTTGTTCTTCAAGTCTAGGCAAATTCGAGACCGTACCATTCTATGGCCTCTGCATCATACCTTGCCCACCACTTCCACATCCTGCACGATGCCTGGATGTGCACTCATTATAAAGTCTATTTCGTTCTTATTTTCGCCATTAGGGCTCCTTCATGTCCATGCATGGTTTTCTTGTTTTCGGTGGAAGGTATTCAAAATTCGTAAATTATTGCGTTCTTCGAATTCTACTAGGAGCTCTCTTCTGGCATTTCTAGTACCGATGCCGTAATCTCCTACTGGCTGGTCTCCAGCCTGCTTCTTCCTTACCTTTGCATCAAAGTCTCCCATCGGTAGAGTATACTGTGTTTTTATCTTACTCGTTCCCGATTCCACGTCTTCATGGAAGCTTTAAACTGAAGCGTCATCATGACTGGATGTAGGCGCGTCAGCCTGTACCACCTTCAACTTGTATCTCTTATTAAGTTTAATTACGATACCTACCACTTTTTCATTATTGCTATAGTATTCCTCTATGTTGCCAGCTATGTTTCTGTGAATATAGAAACCCACTCCCAGTTCTCTTCTGTCAGCCAAGCCCAAATAGCAAAGGACTTGCCAATTCTGTAGCGTTGTATAAGCCACATCTGTTCTCCTAACCTCACTAAGCCCTATTACATCCCATTTAATGCCCTCTAGTTCCTCCAATAGCACAGCTAGACTTGCCTGACTAGATAAGGTTCTAGTGTTAAATGTTGCCAAGTTCAGGTTCCAATAGAGGCCTATCCGGATCCAGAGATTCTTAGCACCCTCTGCTGCGTTGCAGATCTGACCACTGCCATGGTCAGTTGCTTCGCAGCCGCTGGGGACTGAGGTCCGCGAGTACTTGACTGAGGGCCGTGAGTACTGAATCGTTGATACAGTTTCCATTAGATATTGCTACTGCCCCAACAATTCCTTCATTGCACTAACTAAAAAGAAACTAGTAGCTCCCTAAAATCGCCTGCACTTGATGCTCCTGTGTAGTTCTGCTGCCTTTTGGTTTTGCTTTTTTTTATTTGTGAAATACTGCAGGCCAAAAAGGCCCAAGCAGGAGGGGCACAAACACAAACACAATATCAGTACATGAGTGACACAGCTTCACTAAAATACATCTGTGTAAGAGGAGAGCGAGTAGAAGAGAAACATCAAAACAAAGAAAGCACGCGATCAGTACATGAGTAACACAGCTTGACTAAAATACATTTGAAGAGAAACATCAAAAAAATAAATAAAATAAAAAATATAAAAAATAAAAAATAAATAAAATAAAAAAAATAAAAAAATTAAAAATTAAATAAAATAAAAAATGTCTTTGACAGATATGGCTGCGAAAACATGTGCCAAGTATATATTTTTGTGTTGGTTAAGTGAACGACAGTTTGAAATAGCACTAGTTTTTATCATTCCTTTGTAATGTTTAAGCTTCAGCGCATAAAGTGCAAAGCACACAGTGTTATTAAAACATGTTAAGGAGCTGTACCAAAAGAACGTACTAATTGATTGTTCTGTCAGCTTTTCAACCAGATAAAAAGTCACATTTTGTAGTTTCAAATAAATGGCAAAGTTGCAAAGTTTTTATCGATTGCTAACACATAAAAATGCTGAGCTTCTTAATGCATCTTGATGAAAACTTGCATGATTAAAGCAAAGTAGCAGCCATTTAGGTTATACACTTTTTCGAAAAAGTTGATCATGTTAAGAGAATCCTGACAAGAGACCCACTCGGGGCACGTTCAGATGCCCAGAAGCCGAAAACTTCCAAGGTTATGATTCAGTCATCTCTCCAAAATCAAAATGTGGCAGAGAGTGTCAACTCTCAATAATTATCAGGCAGGAGCTATTTTGTGAACAGTACCAAAGAGCTCTTCCAGATTAGTAAAATCATGTTCTGAAAAAGTTTACACTAAACTAGCCTCAAAATGGTATGGTACAATTCAATGGAGTATCTCAGACACAGATAAAAAGTAGCTAATGTCACGGATGTTTGGAGCTGTTTTAGACACTTTCCAGGCACATCTGTTGAGCCAGTCACATGACAACTACTGTGGCCAACAATGCGGATTCGCTTCCCAAATTCAACCAGCATGTGCAGGAACTAAGCTCCACCAGCGCAACTGCGGAACTCACAGAGTGTTGACACAACTTTGCTGCTTTGTAACCCTACGCTTTCAAACATTGCGCTTATGTAGTGCCAAGCCAATGGAAGCTATGATACCGACAGATTTTCAGTCTGCCGAGATTCACGCAAAAAACCAACAGGTCTTGAATGGAGAACAGCATGCATATGCAAATAATAATAATGATGCTTTATGCTCAGAAGAAAGAATAAAAAACTTATCATGAGTCTTGCATATATAAAAGATTTCTTTTCTCAGAAATTGCCAAAGCTTTTTGTTGTTATCTTTATTTGTCTTAAAATCAAACCTAGAAATACAATATTTTACATATTTTGGAATTATTGCAGTCATCACTTTGAAAATTATTACTAGATTTCTGTTCCCAGATTTGAAAAAAATATACACCCAAGCTTTTTCATAAGAGATGCATGCTGACAAGTAGTTTTTGCAGCGATTGCATTTTCTTGCACATAACCGACACTTCCAATACAATCTGTTAAGGAAAAAAAAGTAGAGGGAGATGTGTAGGGGATTCCATGCGTATGGACACAAAGCAAACTTTAGTGCCAAAATTAGTGCAATACGGACACTGATAGTTGCTGTACAAATTGTGTGAGTCAGCAGGGTATACCATGTCAACATCTTACCAACTCTATTATGATGCAAGCACACTGGTATCTCCTACAATGAATTATCAGTTATATCAGGGTCTCGAAGAGGTTCAAATCAAAAACCCGAAAATAAACAATCCTGCAGAAACTCGTGATAAGCTTTCACTCATGATCTGCTGTTAAAATGCAGCACTTTACATGAAAAACTGTACCACATGAGAATAAGCTATTACAAGACATTTCATGATTAATAAAACACACCTGGTTAGGACAGTTCAGCTGCTCTGACAGGACGTTTGCTTGTAGCATATGGTTGAGCTTCATTACTTTTGCATTAATAGATGTCCTCGACCGCTGTCCTCCTTCACGCTTAGTACTGTTGGGACTCCGGGTCTTGTCGGTCTCGTTTTTGGTAGCTGGCCCCGTCGCAGGATCCATCGTCCAACAATTCAGCGAGAAAGAAGAGCCCGAACGAACAACAGAGATTTATTTACATGTGGAGAAGTGATCAACTGATCCAAAGAGAGAAGAGTGAGAGTGATACAAAACGTCTTCGGCATTTTATAGCGCCACGTTGTTGACACTGGGCGCCTTGTCCGCATCGTCAGCCAATACGGTGTCCCCGGCACCTCGGCCATGAGGGAGGGGGAAACACCTCTCACAACACATGGAGTGGCACAACCTAACACGATGTCCATATATGGTCCCGGCGCCCTCAAATGTTACCAAACATGGTCACGAACGCACAGCAGATTCCGGAGTTCTCCCGGCGAGAGGAGGAGCCTGAATGGGGAGGTGGGGTGGACGACACCGTCGGTCAAGAACCGGTTCTCCCCCAAACTCGTCTTGCTTGGTTCTCTAGGGCTGGTCGTAACAGTCTCTCGCGCGGGGGGGGGGTGAAGATCTCGATGGGCTGAGGTTTGCAGCCACTGTCCGGAGAGATCAGCGCCGGCAGTCGGTTTGGTGACGACCGTCTTTGATGAAGTAGAGGGCAACACCTGCTTCATTGTGGGCTCAACAGACATCACATACGCACATGAAAACACAACTACTCAGCCGGTGAGCGCCGGACAATTCCGCCAAACTCCACCAGGCAATTTTCCCCTTTAAGTGATATTAAAGTAAATACACAATTTATTCAAAATGTTACTCACACTTTAAGGTGACACAAAACCACAACACTGGAAGCACACCGAACCCAAAACCCTGGATAGCCGTGTCTTCAACGTTTTCAAACAAGTACACCTAAAAGAGTAAAAAAAAAACAATCACTAGCTCTTGTCTAGGTCAGGAAAAAAAATACCAGAGTTCTCGAGACATCCTCTCGCGTCAGGGGTATCGACTTAAGCCATCAGCGTTGCCATGGAGTACACTTTTTTTGTAGCGTATTTCAAACGTATATTGTTGCAAAACGAGGCTCCAACGCAGCAGGCGGCCGTTCTTAGAGGACATGGTCTGTAGCCAGGTGAGAGGACAGTGGTCCACTTCCACAATGAACTTGCTTCCGGCAATATAACAAGCCAGTTTCTGGACTGCCCAAACCAAGCACGCACATTCCTTTTCGCTAGCGCTGTAAACTTGCTCGCGAAGGGTGAGTTTCCGGCTAACATAGAGGACGGGATGCTCTTGATCCCCCTCATCCCTTTGACTAAGAACTGCCCCCATGCCTCTATCACTAGCGTCGCATTGGACTATGAAAGGCCTCGAGTAGTCCGGTGAACTAAGCAAAGGTTGGCTCGACAAGGCCGCTTTCAAAACGCGGAAAGCCTTTTCTTTCGCCTCATCCCAGTCGACCATTTGGGGCTCGGTCTTGCGCAACGCGTCAGTAAGAGTGCTGGCAATGTCGGAATATCTAGGGATGTACTTACGATAGTAACCAGCTATTCCAAGAAAAGCCCGAATATCAGTTTTCGTTCGGGGCTGGGGAAAGTCTCGGATAGCTGCCACTTTCATTTCAGAGTGACGGCGATGCCCTCGACCGATAACATGCCCGAGATAGAGTACCTATGCTTGTGCCAGCTGACACTTGGGCGCCTTTACCGTTAAACCTGCTTCGCGTAGGCGTGTCAGTACTGCTCTCAAATGCGCCAAATGTTCTGGCCAGCACGAGGAAATCACGGCGACGTCATCCAAGTAAGGCAATGCGAAGTCCTCTTGACCCCCGCAAAAACCTTATCCATTAAGTTTGAAAAACAGTAAGGCGCGTTCTTTAGGCCGAAACTCAACACTTTAGGGCGGAATGTCCCCAATGGTGAAATAAATGCAGCATACCGGCTCGCCCTCTCGGTGAGCGGCACCTGCCAGTAACCTCTCACTAGGTCTAGCGTTGAGATAAATTGCGCGCTGCTTACCCTCTCGATGCGTTCCTCAATGTGGGGAATTGGGTATGTCTGATCCTTGGTGATGAGGTTTAACTTACGATAGTCTACGCAAGGACGCGGATCTTTGCAGGGTACCTCCACGAGAATTAACGGGGAAGTGTAATCACTTTCACACGGCTCAATCACACCCAATTCCAGCATCCTGTTAACCTCTGCTTTTATTAGCTCAAGCCGGCGAGGAGACACCCGATACGTCTTAGATCTTACCGGTTCCGACGAGGTAAGCTCTATGTCATGAGTGAGGACGGATGTCCGGCCTGGCTCGCTTACAAATCTGTCCTGAAACTCGGTCAAAAGACCACGCAATTCCTGCTTCTGCTTCGTTGTTAGTTGTGACTTTGATACTAAATCCTCAACTCTTTTCTCGATCGGGACTTTGTCCGATTCGGGAGCTAATTCAGGGATTTCTGCCGGAACCTCTTCCGGAACATTTAAAGTCATGTTAACGATGGCTTCCCTCTCTTTGTAGGGTTTGAGTAAGTTGCTATTATACACCTGGTGTGCCTTACGACTTCCTGGTAATTTTACCACATAGTTGGTGTCAGACAATTTTCGAGTAATCTCGGCCGGGCCGACCCATTGCACTTCAAGCTTATTCTTTTGGGAGGGCCTCAACAACATGACCCTGTCTCCTACAGCAAAGTGTCGTGCTTTAGCTGTCCGATCGTAGTAAAGCTTAGCCTTCTGCTGTGCTTTGGTCATCGCACTCTCGGTCAGTTCTTGGGCTTTTGTTAGACGATCCAATAAGGTGAGGACATATTCCACTACTACAGGATCATCACCCTGACCTTCCCACGACTCTCTCAGCATACGAAGAGGAGACCGCAGTCTGCGGCCGTAAACAAGTTCCGCTGGCGTAAACCCTGTTGTCTCATGTGGTGCAGTTCTTAGTGCAAACACCATTGCAGGTAAGCACATTTCCCAGTCAGTTTTTCGTTCAAAACATAAGGCTCTTAACACTCGCTTCATCACGGAGTGAAGCTTTTCTATCGAGTTCGACTGCGGATGGTAGACTGAACTATGCAATAATTTCACGCCACACCGCTCTAGAAAGGTTGTCGTTAAGGCACTCGTGAAAATGGTGCCCTGGTCTGATTGTATCTCGGCAGGAAAGCCTACCCGGGCAAACACGGACAGAAGTGCGTTCACTACTTCCACGGAACTTAGCTCTTTTAGCGGGACCGCCTCTGGAAATTTAGTAGCTGGGCAGATTAAGGTCAGGATGTGACGGTAGCCTGAAGTTGTCTTGGGCAAAGGACCTACTGTGTCAATTACCAACCAACGAAAGGGCTCCGTGATTACGGGTACCAGCTTCATTGGAAATTTCGCCTTATCTCCCGGCTTACCCACTCGCTGACACACATCGCAAGATTTTACAAACCTCTCTACATCTTTAAAGCATCCAGGCCAGTAGTATTCCTGTAAAAGACTATTTTTCGTCTTCTTTACGCCTAAGTGGCCTGACCATGATTCTCCATGCACCAAACTAAGCAAATCCTGACGATACGCCTGAGGTACGACTACCTGGTCAAATTCTACTCCTCGCCTATCTAGATATTTTCGATAGAGTATGCCGCTCCTCTCTTGGAATCTCACATTTCGTTTGGCGATTCCCTCTTTAGAACTGTCCTGGAATTGCTTAAGCGTCGGGTCTCCCTTTTGTTCGGTTATTAATGAAGCGGGGCTCACCTGCAGCAGCCGACTGAAATTATCCGAAGTTGGCATGACACACAACTCTTTTGTAGTTCCTAGTACCTGGAATGTGTCACCCTCTGTGCTATCCTCTGTACTACCAGGAATCGGCTTGGGAGCAACGGCATTTTCTATTTGCTCGGTCAACGAGGCGTAATTGATCCCTTCCAATTCGGGAGGAGGTTCAACGTCGCCTTTAGGAATGGTTGCCTCCGCGATTACGGCTTCTGCAGCCTGTTCTCGCACAAGTCGATTTGTTACCGTGGTGTCCAACTCGCAACCAGGCCCGTTGTCGATTTGAGGCTTGTTTGCCTCAGTGAATGATGCTCGCGCAGCCAGCGCACGTGCCTTCGACCTAGTCAGTGCCTGCACTATGCCTTCTCCCAACGTTAGACCTTTCTCCTTCAGCATTTGATCTGACTTATTTGAAAATAAGTAAGGATACTGAGGGGGTAGATATGGCGATACCGCGGCTTCCGTTTCCAACGTTCCAAATGCGCCTTTAAGGACAACTTTAGCTACGGGAAGGCACTGACTGTTTGCTTCTACGGCTTGTCTAATCCAGGCACAGTCTCCTGAATACTGTCCGGACTGAACAAAGGACGGATGAACTACGTCCATAGTGGCTGCGGAGTCTCTAAGAACCCGACACTGCTTGCCGTTCACGGTAAGGTCGTACATATAGGGCTCTAACAACTTCATGTTCTCGTCGGCTTCATTTATAGATAAAAAGGCCACCTTTTCTTTCGGGCAATGTTTCGCGAAGTGCCCTGTTTCGTGGCAATTGAAACAAGTCGCCGGTTTTTTCGCCTGAAATTTCCTTTTGCTTTCCTCTGCCGACGCCCCATGGTTAGATGCCTTGTTTTCCTCACCCTTTTGTGCGAGACTTGTCGGTTGTTTTCTAAACGGCGCCTTATTCGGTAGTAGAAATTTTTCCCTTTTAGGCTCGCTGTTTGCCCCGAGGGCGCGGCACGTAACGAATTCTTCAGCGAGTTCTGCGGCTTTCGTTACGGTGTTCACGTCTGGTCTATCCTGCACCCAGAACCTCACCTTTTCTGGTAACCTTTGATAGAATTGTTCCAGACCGATACACTCGAGCACCTTGTCATGATTCCCATACGCCTTTGCCTCTTTGAGCCACTCCCCCATGTTGGCCATTAACTTGTAAGCAAACTCTGGGTATGAATCATTGTTCTCTTTTACGGCGTTGCGAAATTTTTGTCTGAAACCTTCCGCTGACAACCTGTATTTCTTGAGAAGGCTCGACTTTACCTCACTGTACTCGTCAGCCTCCTCTTTCGTGAGGCGCGCGATTACTTCTGAGGCCTCCCCCGGAAGTAGGGACAACAAGCGTTAAGGCCATGTATCCTGGCTGAAACCTTGCCTTTCACAAGTTCTCTCAAAGTTGACGAGGAACAGCCCAATGTCCTCCCCTAGCTTGTACGATCTCATTAGGTCCGTCATTTTGAACCTGACCCGCTCTGCTGTACCGGATGCCTCGCTGCCTCCTGCTCTACTATTATGGCTAATCTCTAGCTCGAGGCGCTTCATTTCAAGCTCGTGCTTTCGCATCTTGTCTGCCTCGGCCGCCTTCCTTTCGGCCTCGGCCGGCCGCCTTTCTTTCGGCCTCGGCCGCTTGCCTCTCCTGAATCTCCTCGACACACTCTGACAGCTCGTCATCCTCCGCCCCCAATGCGAGAATCGCCTCTATCAGCTCTGGCTTTCTTTGATAGTCCGACACCTCCAGATTCAACTCCCTTGCAAGTAGCAACAACATGGACTTTCGCAGGGATTTCAGATTCATGGCTGCTTCCAGTACCGCTGTCTCTGTTCCACAAAAATTCCTGTCCTGCAACTAATTAACCTTGACGGCAACGACAGCTCTAGATTCCTGCCTTGCCTCAAGTTTTCCGTTAACTTAGTCTGCAAATAAAGCTTCAAAAAGCTCTTATACGGAATCCTGCCCTGCCACTGTTAACCTTGACGCCACTGACAGAAAGAGCTTAACCAAGCTATCACACAATTTCTGCCTGACGCAAGTTACCTGTTAACCCAATGACCAAGACAGCCCCTCTCTACCAGCTTTTACTTAACACATAGAGTAAATGCCTCGTAAAAATTAACAGAGAAAGCCGGCACTCACCCAGTTCGCAGTCATGTATCCGGCGTCGTGCCTCTCAGAAGTGCCGTTCGATTCCCTCTGGAAGTCGATGAGCTCGTGTCATCCTTCTCCTGTCGTCCCGTTGTTGGACTTCGGGCTCACTCCGTCCTGTGGTCGCTTTCGGGGTTATCAGCATCCCGCCGCTGCCATCCAGTTGTTGGGACTCCGGGTCCTGCCGGTCTCGTTTTCGGTAGCTGGTCCCGTCGCAGGATCCATCATCCAACAATTCAGCGAGAAAGAAGCGCCCGAACGAACAACAGATTTATTTACATGTGGAGAAGTGATCAACTGATCCAAAGAGAGAAGAGTGAGAGTGATACAAAACGTCTTCGGCATTTTATAGCGCCACGTTGTTGACACTGGGCGCCTTGTCCGCATCGTCAGCCAATACGGTGTCCCCGGCACCTCGGCCACGAGGGAGGGGGAAACACCTCTCACAACACATGGAGTGGCACAACCTAACACGATGTCCATATATGGTCCCGGCGCCCTAAAATGTTACCAAACATGGTCACGAACGCACAGCAGATTCCGGAGATCTCCCGGCGAGAGGAGGAGCCTGAATGGGGAGGTGGGGGTGGACGACACCGTCGGTCAAGAACCGGTTCTCCCCCAAACTCGTCTTGCTTGGTTCCCTAGGGCCGGTCGTAACAGTACCCTTTGGGGTATTGATACGGAACAGCTGCCTGTAAAATGAAAATTTTCTTTAGTTAGCAAAAAGACTATCCAGGCGCTTGAACTGTCTTGCTACCCCAAGACTGTATAATACCACCATAAAAAGAAGTTACTTGAGATAGTAATACAGGCTTAGCCAGGGGGGGGCACATTGGGCCTATTTCCTTCCTTCCCCACATTTTTTTTTGCCATGGCAGGTGCCCCCTCCTCCCCCGAGAAGAAAAATTCTGCCTAAGCCTTTGACCACTATCTAAAAAATAATTATTTTACTGAGTCGTGATGGTCTGAACAAGCACATGACCAAATGGTTCACGATGCATTAGCAGCAACTATTGCATCTGACAGTGTAACCAGCTGAAGCGAAATTTCAAGGCACTGTTGGTTGTCTGGAGTGACTCTATATAATGCGGCATGTACATGTGTATAGCGGCTTTTTTGCAAACACTGCATACGTTATTAAATAAATTCTGGTTTTGCAACTTTAACATGGTTACGATACAGCTGGTGCACGACCCTCAAGTGTTTTAAGCACTTGAAGTTCCTGCAGATTAATGTGAACTTACGTAGGTTTTAAGTGCACATTTATTTTGTTGCTTGTTTTTACATAGATATATGTGCAGCAGACTAAAAGGATGTGCACACGTATTAATAATGTTTATAAATATAATAATCATATTATTACGAATAATATGCGGGGTACAACACCCAACACCCCTGCACGATTATGAGGGACCCTCTCGTGAAAGGCTCAAGAAATTTTGACCACCTGGTGTTTTTTACCGTGAACAGACATTGCACAGTACACATTCCCATTTCAGTGGAGGCGAAATGGCCTAACGTGGCAGAGATCTGTGAACGTAGAATGCAATGTATTAAAACAATGTGTGTAAAGCAATTATCAAATTCAATGTGTAACAGGAAATGCAATAAAAAGTAATAAGAAAGTAAAAACTAAAGAAGTAGTTTGTGAAGCAAATGTCCCCCCTCTACATCTGCATCACAAAATAAATTACCAGAAAAGTGTAGGGTGGGCTTGAGGGAATAGTACCAAAACTCAAGAAGGTGGCAACAGATTTTTTTTTGCTTCAGGGAAGAAAAAAAAGCAGGGTAAGCATAAACGTCTCTTCCTTGGCAAGGTGCAATATAATTAGTTTTGATACACGGAATCAACTTAAGGCAAGCAAGTAACATGACCAGACCATGTGATTATACTATTGAAGCGCCGCTGACAAGAAATCCGCACCATGCAAAAGCTTCAGGCAGTGGAGACAAATACTGAAGGTCGAGTATATGCCAAGTATGTGCACTGCAGTAATCTCATCTGAATTGCAAATACCAATCTCAAAAGTCAAGGTTTTGCTAGTAGGAACTTAAATTAACCATGGGTGTCATGAGCCCAGTTCTGAGAGTGCTCATTATGCAGGAAAAAATTAATACCACTGTGAAATTTGGTTGCTAAGTGCCTGCACCTGAATGAGGTTATCAATGTTTCTAATTGGGAATTGGTTTGATTGAAGTAAATTAGGGTTGTATGAATGTGGTGCATGACAGGGTGCAAAGTGTTTCCTGGAACAGTGCATAAATTAGCTACAAACTGGACAAGACATTCACTCAGAATTTAACAGTTTACTCAAGATTTAGCTATGCCAATTACTATATGTACTATATACTATATACCTATATACTATATACATTACTTTTTTGTACAGCAACCATCACTGCATATGCAGCCACCTACCCCCTATTGTACTCTGAAACAGCCATCTCTGTACTTGATAATGGGGATTTTACATGCCAAAACCACTATACGATTATGAGGCACGCGGTGTGGAAGGCTCTGAAAAGTTTGAGTATCTCATTTCTTAACGCGAAGTGACATCACACAGTGCTTCGGCTTGTATCACCTTTATGAAAATGTGACCGCCAACACTGGTCCGAGTCCACAACCTCCAAGTGTGCAGCCAAGCA
>WOVY01012841.1:0-79222 GCA_013436015.1 Rhipicephalus annulatus | reverse complement strand
GACACCTGACGGCACTGGAGCGTGCCAGGTGACGGTAAATATAGGGATATTGTAAAACATGTCGGCGTCTATTACGCAGGCTTTAGGATTTTCTAAAAGGACGAACGTAGGTGTTTTGGCATGCAAACATTTTTGCGAGTGTGTTCACTTGTTTCGGCCTTCGAATCATCAAGTTAACTAAAATACTACTCACGATGTTTTCGTGTCCCAAATCATTTAATCTAAGTTAAAGCGAAATTGAACTCAAACTTTAGATTTTCTGAGGACTTGCGAAAAATACACAGTAGTAAACTATAAGTTTCAACTACAAAATTAACCAGGAAAAACACCCTCGCAATCTCTGAAAAATAATCTTGAAAACAGCGCCATACTTTACGTTACACACCACATTCCACGACGTGATTGTCATATTACGGCCAGTCGTTGATCTTCCTCGTATAATGATGTCACGCCATGTGATTCTCCTAAATATATCGTAAAATATCAGCCAGCCTCCACTGACTTCTTTTTTTCCGATTTAGATATTTCTAGCCTCCCCCACACAAGCGTTCACTGCAGCAGTACTCTGTGTTCAGTAGATCTACAGAGAAGCTTTATATCAATAGGTAAATGCTAACTCCACGAACCGGAAAACATCACTGTCATAAACAGCCTTTACTGTAAAAAAAATAAAGTTTTGCTCTTGCGGTGCCAAGCCTGACGGAACTGCGGAGCTGGTTTGCCTTTTTTGTTTCTATTCGGCTGTCTCTTTCGTTTGCTCCTCTGTTTCTTTTTCTACTTACCAGTACTCACTTCTCTTTTTTTCTTTTTCTCTATTTATTGCTATTTTGTTCATTACTTTTCTTCCAGTGTCTTTTATTGCTCACTTTCTTCGTCTTTATTATTTATACGCGCTTTCATTTAAGGAACTCTGCACTTGATATCATCACGAAGGAGCTCGAGACGACACGGAATAAAGTGATGCTTCTGATGAACAAAAATCAAAGCAAACTTGTGAAGTTTTAGAAACTTCTAGAAAACATTAGAATTTATTGTTCAATCAAAGAAAGATTATTCGTTCAACACTTGGTGGAACGTGGATTGTTCACGAGATCATAGAGAAGGAAAGCAGCGTGGAAAAGCTTACTACATAACCAGTGTCCGAAAAAGTGGAGCGACTATAGATTCTACCGAATCATATTCAAACACACAGTACTTGAAGCAAAAGAAGCGTACGATGCTAAACATTATCATTTCCTATCAATAGCCAAAGATAAGAGCGGCTTTTCAAATTTCTCTGAAGTAGAAAATTAATTGCTAGTCCAAACCAGAATCATAAGTTTTAACTGATGTTTAAGTCATCTTAAGTTTTAAAAACAGATTCTCATCATCTCCTATCATCATCATCATCATCATCATCAGCCTGACTACGTCCACTGCCAGGACAAAGCCTCTCTCATGTTCCGCCAGTTAACCCGGTCCTGTGCTTGCCTGCTGCAATTTTACCCCGCAACTTCTTAATCTCATCTGCCCACCTAACCTTCTGTCTCCCCCTAACCCGCTTCCCTTCTCTGGGAATCCAGTCGTTACCCTTAATGACCAGCGGTATCCGGTCTACGCGCTACATGCCCTGCCCATGTCCATTTCTTCTTCTTGATTTCAGCTATGATATCCTTAACCCCCGTTTGTTCCCTAATCCACACTACTCTCTTCTTGTCTCTTAAGGTTACACCTACCATTTTCGTTCCATTGCTCGCTGCGTCGTCCCCAATTTAAGCTGAACCTCTTTGTAAGTCTCCAGGTTTCTGCTCCGTAGCTAGGTACCGGCAAGATACAGCTGTTATATACCTTCCTCTTGAGGACAGTGGCAATCTACCTGTCATAATTGAGAGTGCTTGCCGAATGTGCTCCACCCATTCATTCTTATTCTTCTAGTTACTTCAATCTCGTGGTTCGCTCTGCGGTTATTACCTGCCCTAAGTAGACATAGTCTTTTACAACTTCAAGTGCACTATTACCTATCCCGAAGCGCTGCTCCTTTGCCGAGGTTGTTGTACGTTACTTTCGTTTTCTGCAGATTAATTTTAAGACCCACCTTTCTGCTCTCCTTGTCTAACTCCGTATCATGAGTTGCAATTCGTCGAATTGCAACTCATGGACGAATTGCAACTCATCTCTCCTATCACCTTACATTAAATGTGAAACGCAGAGTGATGACTTCAGTGGGTATCAATGGCTGACCTGACCACGGTTATGCAAGGATTTCCAAATTCTGCTCCTGGTGGTGACAGATCACTTTAAAAAAGTTAAAATCCGTTTCAATGAGGCTCTTGATATTTTAATAAACTATAATTAACCATTCTATGAAATGCTTATGAATTTCTTATAGTTGGAAAACTGCTAAAACAATTGCAGTTCTTAAAAACAACTGCACAAGATACCCCTGGACAGTATTAGACCCACTGCGCTAACTTCAAATTTGGTGAAATTAGTAGTATTTATGCTCATTTTAATAGATTAATAGAATACAAAGAAATTCTGAGCACCTTCCAAATTGTTTTTAGACCTGGATGCTCTATTTCGCATGCCCATGTAGACTTGGAGAGCCGAATTCACGTTGCGCGCCGTCGCAGACAAGTAGCAGCTCTGGTAACATTGAACATCTCAAAAGCCCACGATAATGTAGAACACAAAATATTAGTGGATCAATTCAAATATCATATCTTCCTACTCACCTGCGGAGGTGGTTTAGTGAATTTTTAAGAGGAAAGCTGTTTCATTGCTCACTAAAGGTCATCATTCAGATATACATTCACAGTCCCGAGGAATTCTTCAGGGAGCAGTTGCTTCGCCTCTTCTCTTAATATGTTACTAAGCACCATTACCAGCCAAAATTGAGTGAACACATCTGTATATGCAGACGACATAGCCTTTTTCGCTTCATATACGAATATACATTCATTAAAGCTCGCTTACAATGGTATGCGTGTGCAATTGAAAGTGGTTAAAGTTATAAGACTATTTTTATGTGTAATTGTTATTAAAAAGCGCAATCATTGTTTTCCCTTTGATAACCAGTTATTATCAGAATAATTGCAACCTGCAGAATGTACCACAAGAGGACTCAGTAAAAATATCTGAGAGTTATTTATGATAGCAAGCTTCTTTGGCATTCACACATTGAATACATAGCCAAGAAAGAGTACGGACGCTAAGAGTCCTACAATGACTATGCAACAGTCGATCAGGGATGCGGAGGAGATTCACTAATTATGATATACCAAATGTACGCACGCCCTGGTTTTTGAGGTTGTATGTGCTTTATATTCGAGTGTTCCCGTTTATAAATTCCATCCTGTGGTACTCTGGAAAGAGAGGCCCTAAGGTTATGCTTTGAATTACCGAAACTCGTCGCATATAATGTCCTGTGTTTGAAGGTAAGTTTGCCCTCTCTTTTGTGCAGATTTAGTATACTAACAACACAGACCCTTTAAGGTTTTATGAGTACCCCATAAGACTAAATGAATATTTATGCACCAGCCAGCATTACTTCTTTATCTTATTACCTCGGTTTCAGAATTCACAGGTGGGATACGTACAATCACTAGTTGGTCCATCAAATGTTAAACAGTGTGAAATTCCTTCCATTAGCAATGCAAGGCAGAATCTCGAAATTATGTTTTATCGCTATTACTCAAATCATGCAAAAAACTTGTCGCCACTTTATTAAAATGGCCTTCTGCAACAGCGTTTAGAAGAGATAAATATATAAATACCATAGCTACAGATGCCTCGAAATTCTGAAGAGAAATCAGGCATTGACATTGTCGCTGAAACTTCAGCTGCTATTTAACAAAGACTACCCGTTTTCTTGTCAGTGTTTTCGGCAGAATTAACGGTGTGATTGTGGCATTAAGAAAGCACAGCCCGCCAGCCTCAAGTGGGGCCTTAGTTACTAATTCGTTATTTTTGTGTTCGGCGCTCGCCTCCAGTAGTGACTCGCATTTATCACGCATGTTTCATTTTTTGGTCCGAACTAGTATAACTTTATTGGCAATTGATCTGGGTTCGGGATACAAGGGAATAAAATTGAATGAAATGGCGGACGCTCTGGCGAAGCCAGTCTCAGTGGTCCGGTTCATTCATTTATTCCTGCACAAGCACTCATAATACGTCACAGATTTCGAGGCGTGCCGTAATTGAAGACTCTAGTAATACAATTATTGCTCACCTGAACAAATATTGACTCCTTTTGTTCTCTTGGCGTAGGAAGTTCTGGTCAACACGCAAAGAAGTTTTTTTTTTTACGAAATTACGCTGTACAGTTTTAAAACTAAATTACTACTGCTTAGAGCTGGTCTGGCTCCTTTTCCTTTTTGCTCATTCTGTAACAAGGATTAAACAATCAAGCATTATTTTTTACCGTGTAGCCGCTTCAAGTCACTGAGTAAAAACAATTTTTAAAGGCAGCTTTGAATTGAATAGATTGGATTTCACTACTTCTAATATTCTCTCCTTGAAAGCCTCCTCGTTAGGTCATCGTCACCGGGATATCTGTTCTGCTGTAGAAAGATTCTTAGTCGAATCAAGGTGATTTTGATTGCCAATCTCCCAGTTAGTAAAAAATGATTTCTTCTAACCATTATAAAATTCCTTAGAATTAAAAGTAATATAATCCATTATCTAAATAATTGTTCTTGACCAATCCTCCCGAGTGGGTGTGAGCCATGTGTGAGGCCATCATTGTCATAATCATTATCATCATCAATATCGTCATCATATCTTGTGCGGGGGCGTGATCTATTGCTATAGATGGCTATGTTATATGTGGTTTTGGCAGCTTTACGCCAAGCGACGACGACAAAATACGAAGACTTGGCCTCTAAAGTGTTCCGCACTTGAAAGAAAAATTCCAGGGTCCCAATGCAATTACCTCAAGCGAATAGATGGCGAACCCAATGTTCTTTTTTTTTCTTTGTCGATGTGTCAGCCCTCTCTCCCCTCCTAAAGTTTTCTTTATTTTACAAGGTTTTCCGAAGGCAGCATAAACTCTCCACGCCTCAAGAAATTTTCTATGGCCTCCGTAATCAGCCGACCTTTTCCAAACGATGAGATAAATGGACGATGCTGTCACGCTACATCATCCGAATGACAGGTGACGTCATGATGAAGTGACACTAACGTTAAAATTTGTAGGCGATGTGATGGCGTCTGACGTGGACGTTCCGTCGTCACTGGCTTAATGAAAGGACGAGAGACATACAGAAGGAAGTGAGCTGCCGAAGTAGAGAAGCAGACGTGGCGTCCAGCCAGCTAGAAGTATCGAACGTTCCTAGGCGCCTCGCGCCACAAGCCACTTGCGCTCGTCATCTTTTTCTCTAGCCGGCTGGCCGTTACCAGCGCTACGCTACAAGGGCTTTCCACCTAGCGTGTTACGCGATGAAAAATATATAAACATTGTGTACAGGTGCGTCAGTTACTGTAAGTATCCATTGGGAAGTCCGAAGGTGGTCAGAGTGAAAGGCGTGCGGAAAAGTCCGAAAGTTCCGGTGAGTGGTATTGGGAGCCACGCAGCGGGGCGAGGATGGTAGGAGAGCGACACTGCCTGTAGAAACACTGGAGGTCGACCGTATAAGCGACCTACGGTCTTCTGCCCCCGACGTAGGCGCGGGAATCTGCGATGACACGTCTCCGATTGGCGTGTTGTGTGGCGTCCGCGGTGCTGCCATGAGCGGACAGGTCGACGGGGGCTGGAACGTGCTGTGATGACCGCATGACGCGTACCCTCGATGTTGGGGTGCAGCGTAAGTGATGTAGTGGCATTGGAAATGCAGCAACGACGGTGCTGGTGGCGCGAACGACATCGCCGTCTTTGAAACGTAGGCGGGATAAAAGCTTAGCTGTGACCCGGTGTCGGCTTACTTGGCACTGGGGCACTTGCATTTCCGGGACTTGGCCATTGGCATGTTCGAGATTCGTGAAGGGCAATGTCGCGCAAAGAAGACGCCAATCATGCGATAGGGCCGGACTTCGAATCAGTGGTGTGGTGGAGTTTCCTTGAAGGCCCAGTGACAAGCAGCACGCGTGTAGGGCAGCGTGCTGATTGGCTGCTTGCGTAGCTGTCGTAGCATACGCGGGTAGTTGCAATCCTGGCTGGCCCGGTGCGTTGTACGCGATCGTAACCATTTTATTGGGAGGCTCAGCGGTTGTGCCCGAGAAGTCACCACGAGGATCGACTGGCTTGTCTGTTATAAACATCTGACACATCCCACGAAACATGAGCAATTTGTACCGTGGGGTGAGAAGACAGGCTAGAGCTCGTCAACTTCAAAAACAGTTTCGCGAAAGTCACGACATGGGTTATACCAATGTCTCTAAATCAAACGAGAGCTGGGCTATGCTAACTGTTAAACCGATGCCACATACCGGTAAAAATTTCGCAGCGTCAATTAAAACGACCTATACAGCAACGGCGGAAGCAGTGGCAATTGCGCCAGTTATTCAAATTAAAGAGGCAGCGATTACGTCTGTATTAGCCTAATCTGGTTTTCAAGAAGTCTGCAGACTGTTTGTCCCTGGTGGACTTTCGAATGTCACCTTGAAAATACTAGTTGACATGCTGATGCAGCACCATGCCAGAATCTAGAGACCAGGCCACAAGGGTATCTCGGGTAATAAGCTGGCGGACAGTTTCACTCGTTATTTGAGCAACTGAGCGAAAAAGAGCATGTATAATCAGTACGAACCTTACACTGCATGCGATATATTCTTGCATTAACAAAGGACAAGAGAGCGGTATATACCACCGCGCAAATAACTTAAAACTTACGAAGCTCGCCAGCTTAGACAAATTCCGGTCAACACATAATAATATTTGGAAATGTTGCATCACGTAAGTCCCAATGCAGATTCAAACCAATGTACGTAGTTCGAGTGGACACCGGCATTGCAACACGTCAAATAGGAATGCCCGAGCAAGCCTGTGGATGTACAGTAGCCTCTGATACATGGAGCCCTAGGGGGCTGTCCTCGCTCTACCTGACATGATGACCCCAAGGGGTCTCTGGGGTCAAGCCGGATGAGAGGTCCTGGAACAGAGAAATTAAGCTTGACATTTCTCTTTCTTTCTGCTTTACCCATTATGTTTTAAAATAAATGTCTCATCAGCCAGAGCCTGGCAGCAGCGTCCGCACAGCAGGCTCTTTTAGCGTTCCCTTTAACAAAAAACATTGAAGCGCTCTGATAGTTCGTTTGAATAATACTGGTGTTCTTTCCTCTGTTACAGCAACGCACACCGCTAATTGCACAGATGCAAGTGGCGCGTCGCGTCCTGATGGAGGGGCTTGCTTGGTATGTGTCTAAAGTTGGCTTTTCTAACGTAGCGTAATCATCTCCATTCATAATCATCATCATGTTACAATCACCGTGACGCGCCTCTCACACAGCTCACGATGAAAGCTCGAGTGGCGAGTCGGGATAGAAGGAGCTCATGCACCTGGCAGTCTGGCCACCGACAGCCGCAGCCGCTCCGTTTAGCTTCTCAATAAAGTGGAGAGATCGATACGGCCATGTTTGCCGCCTTCACTACTTAGTCACTTCCCTCACTACAGACTTATGGTGCTATGGTTACACACCTTGCAGTGTTGATGGTAAGCTTTTACCCTTTTTTTTCTAATGACGATAGTCTTACCTGGGATACCCGACAAGGGCTTTCGAACGAGAATAGCTTCCTATGAACCACCACTCTCATGGGGCTTCCATTACAACATTAGTACGCAATGTACTGCGGAAATCACGGTCATAGTAGAAACAGTTACCACGCCCAACTCAAATGCCCGTAATTTACTGATACTCACAGATAGCCAAGCAGCCTGTCAAGCCCTCGCGACAGGTGATATTCCAGACGCACATCGCAGCAAACTTACGAAGCATTTAGCTGACCATTATACGTGTTCGTGCACACGTACACAATGCATACCTGGTCACTCGGGTATCAGAGGGAATGAAGTGTCACACGCAACGTCCTGCGTAAATCTCCCAGGCCTTCCTCTGGGGTTACTGGATTCAGTTAAGCGCACCAAATTCCTTGCCATGGCGCGTATAGATAGGCGTGAACAATTACATGAGATGCGCAACAATCTCAGGGTTTACCCCGATCCTCCTCACTCCATGACGAGACGCGAGGCAGCCCTGATAGGGCGTGCCGAAACTCACTCATTAATTAAATTGCACATCCGGCACTATATACAACGCAAGGACAGGTCCCCTGCCTGCATGGCCTGCGATGGCTCCTCGGATAACGCTCACGTTCTGTGGGACTGTTCAGGTGGACGCAAAGCCGTGGGAGAGAGCCTCAAGCACATACCTAGAAACGTGAGACTTGCGACCTGTGAACAACCATTACATTTATTATACGTGTATATTGCATATCTGTAACCTTTCACAGCTTCACGTGTCTGTCTACTTGACCTGCATCGGCCAGACATGGTTTTCCATAGACAAGGGTTACCCTCGCGCCACCTTCGCAGTCATTTCGGACGCGCATGTTCGGGCTGCCTCCAAAAAACCAATGCCTCAATAGTTTGTTTTTGGTGCGTGTCGCTTCGTTGATGCATTGCATGGACAAAGGCCCCAAGTTGCATTCTAGATTTTATAATGTACTCGATCTAACAAAAATCCGAAAAGGGGTCATCACTTCGTTGAATCTAGCTTTAAGTAGGGTTGATTATATTTTGTTCTGGAGGTAGAAAGGCCAACGTTCAGTTCTTCTGAAGACCAAGCACAGCTCATGTACATGAAAGCACCGTATCGCGCTAGCATGCGATGTCTGCGATCAAACTCAGGAAGTGAAAGCAGTCTGAAGAAAAATCAATTGCAAGATTGACACGTGGTGACGGTCCAAGCTACAACGAAGGAGGTGCAAAAACAAAAAGGAAATAATATCTTTAGAAAAAAATGTCCCATCTCCCGCTAAAGCAAACCTTGTGTAAATGCGAAGCAGTGTGCTAATGCTTACGCCGACGTTGACGCTTGTACTCATTGCGGTGTTCCGCAGGGAAGAAACCAAGGAGGAGGGGGAGGGGGGCAAGGCGCGCAGTGATGGACCTGCGCTTCCTACTGTAACATGTCAATCGCTGCTAATGGGCAATAATACAAAGGAGACTTAGATTGGAGACAAATACCCGCAATCCACTTTTACTTGGCGCGCACGACATGAGCCTCAAGCTCCTATGCGGAGATGATGGGGGAGCAACGTATTGTAAATTTGAAATCGCAAGCTCATTATACTATCAGGATCAGGTAAGGTCTTTTTAAGACGTTAGATATAAGATACCCACGTGGTTGCAAATCGGCTAAAACAGTGCATATATATATTTTTTTCAGGCATCAATAATTTCGCAACGCGAAACATATTTTTATTGTGGAGTCGGGATATGCCAACACGGAAAGTGTATGTTGAAGAAAGTTGCGAAGTGCGCAACCATCTAAGCTTTGCCTAATAAAAAAATGTCTTGTGAGAACGCAATAAAAGGCTGCAGTTAGACGCATCTTATAGCACGTTATGTCTACCATCTCGTTTATGCTTAACTTCTTGGTATATATTTTGGCTTACGTACTTTGACAATTCATATGTGCGTTCTTTGACATTACGTCTGAGTTAGTCTTGCATCAAATGTGATCAATCATAGTTATGTACTCTAAATTTCTGATTTTTCTAAGAACCAACTGAACTTAGGGCACACGGGGAAAAATCATGAGGCGGCGTTGAGCAACACGACCGAAGATATAAGCAGGAGTCCAGTACCAAAAATTTATCGTAAAGTGAACAGCACCTCCGTTGCAAGCAAAAGTATAGCAGCGAATATACAAATATATATTTGTCTTTAAACGAAGTCTCGAGACTTCATGTGTTGGACCGCCCCACCGCGGTGGTCTAGTGACTAAGGTACTCGGCTGCTGACCCGCAGGTCGTGTGTTCGAATCCCGGCTGCGGCTGCTGCATTTCAGATGGAGCCGGATATGTTGTAGGCCCGTGTGCTCAGATTTGGGTGCACGGTAAAGAACCCCAGGTGGTCGAAATCTCCGCAGCTCCCCATTACGGCGTCTTTCATAATCATAGAGTGGTTTTGGGACGCTAAACCCCACATATCATTCATGTGTTGGACCGAGAGTAAATGAAGCATTACGGGGAGTTCTTTTCTCTTTTTTCCATCGTGATTTTCAGCCTACCTAAATGCGTCAGAACGTGTGACACCACTCAAAGACACGCATGGGGACGACACAAAGGGACGAGCGCTAACTTTCCAAGCAAGTTTTTTGTCAGAAATAGTAGCGTAAGGATGTTTCTAAACGAGAAAAAGCACAATCGGTGCGCATTAAAAGATGGCGGTTTTCACGTGCGGCACTTTTTCTGCCAATTAGCACCCGTCCCACTGTGCTTCCCTCGGCCATGTAAACTACTTTGTCACCTCTTAACAGCCGGTTTGCTCGTCAAGTCTTGCACGTGACTTAATAATCTATCATCGTTTACTTGTTTTGTTTTTGTTTTTGAGGCAGAGAGTACGTCATTAGCAAGAAAAAGTTGTGGCAGATGCAACGCGTTGGAAAAATTTATTTCTTGTGAACAGAGCGCAGCTGTTTCAGCCGTCTTTTTTGTTTGTTTGTTTGTTTGTTTGTTTGTTTGTTTGTTTGTTTGTTTGTATTGAAACTGCATCGACGTTTGTGGGCGAATTGAGTTCTGGACATATCTTCGGCTAACGAAACAACTCAAGTTTACTGACGCCTGAACAGTAGCCTATGTTTCGGAGCTATATCCGCCCCACCGCCACCACAATTAGGAAAGAGGCGTAGCATGTTGTGTTGCGTCCCCGGGAATGGGAGAGCAAGTCTCGGGTGAGTTGGCAGTCACGGCCGCTGCTTTTGATCAGGACACCACTGTTCGCGTATACAAGGAGGATGTCGGTCTGTGCCAAATTGTGCTCTCCCAAAAATTTAGGATTGTTCGTTTGCTTTGTGTTGACTCGTGAAGTGATCGTGTGAGTAAACGAATTTCCTTCGTGGGTCCAATGCTTCTCTAGCGCTGACTGGTTGGCACGTGTGTGGCAGCCCACTTTCCTAGCGCTGCGATGTAGCGACACTGTTGTGTTCACTTTGTGATTCAAGTGCTAAAAATTACGCGACTGTGAATTATCGCAATTTCTTCGGCGACGAGATGCGTTCAAAGCATCATCGAAGAATAGTTCTCATCAAGTATGTTGAAGAAAATGATGCAAGGGGGAGAGAAGTTACATTTCTTTCGCATGTAAACTGCCGCGGAAAAATTTCCCAAGGAAGGCTCTTCATTTACGAATAAACCATTCATTTTTCAATAAAATCGCGATAAGTATGGTCAACTATAGTCAAATTATTTTATACTTTTTTCTCCGGCTCTCACACTTATGGCGTCTCAATTGCTTCACCTATATCGATAACGATTCCAATTCACAATTTAAGAAGGCAGATGCAGACATGTAGTCAAAACGTTTAATTTTGTAATGGATTGTAACGCATGTGGCCACCCGTTCACGAACTGCCATGAAGTCGTAGTGGGTTATAGAACTCAGTGCCATCCGAAAGTCATGTTATTGTATTCCGGCCACAAACTCCGCTTTACACTCCAAGGCAAAGCTACCCGAAAAAGGAGTAACGGAGCCCAATAGGCACGCGTGAACGCATAGGCCGTTGAGGAGGAACCACAGAGGGAAGCGTGCCGCGTGTGAACCACTTAGTCTCCAAACATGCTCCAAAGAGATGAAACACCCGGTGAATGCAGGCAGTGCGCAAAGCGTTGCCAAGCTCACTAGCCGTCCTCCTTCTCTCCTGGCTCAGTCTTTCCCCGTGTTTTGCTGGCGACGGTTCGCGTTCCGTCGTGCTCGGAGTGCTCGAACACGGCCGCCTGGATTCGATGATCTAGGAATTACGACATGGTGCTTGTGTGTACGCTTGAGCAGCGTCGGCTGCTGCTTTTACGTTTCGCTGCAACCATGAAGTCTGGAGCAAGTCTCGACACGTCACCACGCCACGTTGTATATTTCTGGCTTCAGGATAGCCCCGACCAACACACGACCGCAACAGTTGAAAAGGCCAACATGGCGGCCGAGAAGACAGCAAGCCTACTGCATATACACTTCAGTCTGACTCAGGGCAGAAATCAGCGCTGGATTCTTCCACAAGTAGGTTATCATTCTTTATTCTACTCGATTTGTCGCTTCTGCGATACGGATCGCGCTTGCCGGCAATGAGCTTGGTCATGTTGTGTATCTCACGCACGAAATGCTCCGCGAAGGTCAGCTTCGGCGTCTGCAGTTCGCCTGTGCTTTGCGACCGCCTGTAAATTGACCACCATTAGGGAGTTTTAGAATACCGTTTGCAAGTGCTGTGGGCGTTGCGGGCATAGCGGTCGCCATATAAGTTTTAGAATAGTGTTTGCCCTGCTGCAAATCACAACGCACGACCGCAGCGACACCGTAGCCTCGAAACCAGCGCTTGCGTGCCACATGCGAGCCGCCATTGCCGCACGCAATTCCGGAGTTTTTGCGTGTGGTCCGCGAATGCGAACGCCGACTCGCGTTGCGATGCATGCGCAGTGATGCGATGCATGCGTTGCGATGCATGCGCGGTGTGCTATTCTAAAACTCCCTATTGCCGTCGGCCTCCCGTACGCTCGATGATCGAGTTTTCACCCATATTCACTACCGCGATGAGCTCCGGGTTGACGATATTGGGCTGAGACCTCGTCGCTATGTTGGTAGTCGTCGAAAACACGTTGCGGGTTCTCGTAACGAGCTTGGTTGTTGTATGTCGCGCGCTGTAAGTGCACCAGCACGGGCTGGCGGCGCTTTCGCTAGCGTCATAACTCTGTGAAAATAGGTCGCCATTACAGGTGGCTTTCCCGTCAGTTGGTCGCAAGCAGCTCGGCGCCGTCCGTTGGCCACGGTGGTTAATTCACGTTTGCACGCTGCACTCGCTCGAGTTTATAGAAAGCCGCATTACCGTCGATTTCTTCGGAGATAGCTCCAAACCAGCTCGGCGCTGTTCGTGGCGGCGGCCAAGCGTACGTTCGCTCTCCTGTTCGAAGTTCCCCGGCGGCAGACACTCCGCGTGCAGCGCCGAGTTTGGTCTCGCGTTCGCTTGCTCGAGCTTAACGACGTCGCTCGCTTAGGACTCACCGAATTGTTGGTGGCACGGTGGTTCGAGGACTTGTGGCTGCGGCCGCCACTCCTAAGCTGTTGCGCTACGGGGATCGAAATGAGTCTGTCGATGTGTGACACAACGGTGGAATTATTAGCATGTCATATCTCACATATGTTTTTATTTCACCTTGCACGTATTTCTCATATGGATTCGTATTCATCCTCTGTCATGTGTGACTCACTATTTTACATACTTATTGTGCAGCCGTGGGCACACACCATGCTGAAGGCTGTGTGCGCTGGCGTCTGCGATGCCTGTCATCCATCTCTTTCATCAGAGCAGCTACGGAAGGGCTGTGCGAGATGTGAAGGTAAAGTTATTTGTGTGTCATATTTACACGCACGTTTTTATAGTAACTTGCATGTGCTTGTCATAGGCGTGCACCTTCATCTTCTGTCACGTGTGCCTAACTATTTTTACTATAATATTGTACGTGCAGCCGTGGGAACACAAAAGGCAGAAGGCTGTGTGCTCTGGCGTCTGCAATGCCTGCCATCTATCGCTTCCGTTAGAACAGCTCCACAAGGAGTGAACAAGATTTGACAACGAAACTGGATTTCTACACTTCACCATGAATTCACTTCAAAGAATGCAGAAGATTCATGTGTATGTGGAAAATAAAAAGAGTTCGATGTCTCACTTTTGTCTTTCATTGTTTCCGTGACTGCGAAAGCAGCATGCACATAGGTGGCTAACTACTTTTTCGCGTGTTTTTTTTTTGCGTTATGTGTTGCTCACTGCGCAGAAAAATAGGCGAAAAAGTATTAGGCCTCGCGGAAAATAAACAAAAAACCATGTTTGAACTGGGGACAAAAATTCGTCCGATTGAAGTATTTGAGTGGATCAACCGTTCTTCCAGTGAGGTGCAACTGTGAGGACTAACGGTTACCTGGTAAGGTGTAAATGTGGGGATTACCAGTTGCCCTATAGGGTGCAAAGGCGAGGACTAATTGTTAGTCCTTTGAGGTGAATTGTGGGACTACCGGTTACTCACTAAGGTGTAAACGTTAAGATTAAATGTTAGTCCTTTGTGAGTTAAATGTTAGTCCTTTGAGATTGTCTGTGGGGACTAACTGTTAGACCTGGTACTGTTAGTTGAAAAAGATATTAGTGGTTGTGGCAGCCCCATTAGTCCCCAAAAGGACGAACCACACACCCTTTTGTCTTGGAGTGTATGGTGGAGGCGAAAATTCGTCAGCTTCGTGTACATAGATGTACCAGCACATTCAATGTTGAAATTTTCAATGTTCTCTACTTTGCTGTCTCAGATAATTATGTCAATATTTTGGAATACTTAACTCTAACAATTACATATACTTAACTAGTTCACGCATGTGGCTTAATCGGTACTTCCAACTATGACGTTTCAGCTATAAACCGCATCACGTACAGCTTGAATTATGTCACTATAGTACCAGTGCAAATGTGCAAGCGCTTCTCTATTACCAGCGGCCCCTGATCCCTGTCGGCCCAGCGAGTTCGCAGAGAATAAGGCTGAGACACCGATTATGTGCCCCACAACAGACCATCCAATTTTTTTCCACTAGTGGCCATGTCACTACACTGGTAAAAGTTTAAACTTTAGTTTTCTCGTAAGGAATTGCAAGCAATACTATTATAATGTGCGTATCACAAGTAGTGGTCCTTGGCTTCATTTTAGAGTTCGAACAATTCTCGGCTACGAAACGGTGACCAATAGCAGTTGATACCACCAGGCGTGTTTGTTATTTACACTATTGCTTGATTTGGTTTTCTCCCGCAAAGCCAATCATGAATGCTGCGTCTTATTGTGCGAGAAGTTTTGCGATCATTGTAGATTGTTCCGGTACAATTGCATGCCAGGCCCGAACGCTTGCAATTATTCCAGAGCTTGCGCAACGACCAGTGATAAGACAGAAATATTCAATGGCACATATACAAATGACGACATACTTCGCCGCTTTTGCCCCACCGTGGTGGTCTAGTGGCTAAGGTACTCGGCTGCTGAGCCGCAGGTCGCGGGATCAAATCCTGGCTGCAGCGACTGCATTTCTGATGGAGGCGGAAATGTTGTAGGCCCGTGTGCTCAGATTCGGGTGCACGTAAAAACCCCAGGTGGTCGAAATTTCCGGAGCCCTCCACTACGGCGTCTCCCATAATCAGATGGTGGTTTTGGGATGTAAACCACACAAATCAATCAATGCTTCGCCGCTTGTGAGTTGATCGATGGCCGATGCTCTGTTTGTCGCTATCAGTGCCCGTGTGTCACTGTAGTCTGACCTTCGATTTCCGAACCGCAAGCTCGGCCGAATAAACAGTTTCATCTGAACGTCGAGTCGGCTCCATTAGGACACGTCACGACCCCGTGACAATATATATTTCACGTCGTAATAAAGCAGTTAGTGCAGACGGCAACGTTATTGATGTCGCCCTGATAATAAAGCTGTTTACAGACTTTTCCAGGAGCCCTTCAAGCACCGATGTTTCTTCGTGCTAGAATATTTGAGTGCCACGTAGATTTTGATGCTGAACGCGTGCTGGTGAAAGCTGTCATTAAACATGTGTTAGCGAAATCGGCGACTGGGAGAATGAAAAAATTTATAAGCTCACGCAGCACGCAGACGTGAGTGCATGTGCTAAAGCGCGGACCACGGCCGCGTAGTAAAGATGCGCTAGAATATTGCCTCTCTAGTTCACCTCCAGAAATAAAAAAAAGTTCTGCGACAATTACAGAACTGCCTAGCATGAACTCGGGGTGCAGCTTCATGTTGTGTTAAGACCAACTGCTGAAATTCAACTTTCAGGTATCCACAGATTCAACAATCTAACTTTTATTACATGTATGTTGCCACAGAATCTTCCAGTATTCGCGTGTTACTTTCGTCGCATCAGCCACCTCTCTGGATGGTTAGCTTAATAATCAGCTTCGTTATTCATGACTTTGTATCATTCGTCTTGGTTCCCTGGAAGTAGTGGCTAGGGGCGACTGTTCCGTGACCCTTTTCAATTTTGTCACGTGCCCACTGGAGCTTCACGTACAAGCAAGTTCTGTAGTGAAAGGAGGATGCTACGCTCGAACAAAATATGCGGAACGAGACACCGTGTCATTTTGGCGTGTTTTATATTAAATAAATTCGTAAGAACATCATGGTTATTGTACTTACGCTTTGAAATAATTATATCTTTGATGTACTTTGGCATGTTTCAAAGACAAACATGTTTTTAAACATTGATGTTCCTTATGATTGTTAGGCTTCCCTCTCTCTGCCGTATGCTGTGACTTGCAATCCGCAAGGTTCAGTTAAAATGGCCATAACTCATGTTGAATTTAACATGCTGGGCTGAAAAAAAAACTCCACGGCTGGAATGCAAATGGAGCAGGAAGAACGCCCCATTCACCAAGACACCAGAAGCTCGTCAACTTCATTTGTGTTCTTAGTATTCGGTCGCTGTCGTGGTGCTCTTCTATTTCACAGGTGTTTCGTGGTTTTCCTTCAAAACCGGGATCGGGTTTCGACACCACTGCAAAATCCGAAGACTTCGTTCTAAGACATACTTGGTTTTCAAGACCAATACGCCTGAAGAGATGGAGCAGCTAGGCTCAACGCTGCTGTTTATTTCAGCGAAAAAAGAGCTCATATAGCCTTGTGCCACGTGCCGTCTCTCCTTTTCCTCTTCTAACGCGTGCTATTCTCACTCTTAAAGAGCGCCATGCTGGAAAAATATGGTATTTATTTCCATAAAAATCAACTTAGTTGCCATTTTTCTCAGTGATATTATTATATAAAAGTACTACGAAAAGATCTACCAGTTAAACAGAGGTGTTGTATATATCAATTTTTTTTGCTCATTCTAATATTGAAATACTTTAGGTGAGGAAGAGGTCAATACAGTAAGCAAAGCGTTACTGAGAAGCCTCGTTCTTTGTTAAGCAAAAGCTTACCCGAGTTTTTAAGAAGGGCATGAAGGTGGGCGATTTTGTCCTCTTTTTTGCTTGGCTGGGGTCACCATTGTCACTTCTTTATGACCTTATGCAGTAGTGCAGTCAACATTTTAAAGTAAGCAGTGCTCAAATAGCAGAGAAGAGACTTGTTGAACTTATATTTCCGGGTAAAACGTGTCGGCACTTTCACTTACATTTCCGGGAATTCCGCTCGCCAGAATGCACCCTTCGCCGTGTTTTCTGTCTGACTTGAAATCACTAATATTTGTTAACTTCTGCTTTATGAATGCGTCTGGTAATAAATTTCTGCTTTAATATTGCGTCTGATGACTTTGCGAAGTTTCTAAGCTTCTCAAAAAGTATTCACAAAAATATTTAAAAAATGCACCCCTCGACGTATTCTTCTAATAACGATGCAAAATACACTTTGAATACCCTTAACGCTGATCCCATATGTTGCTACATCACTCGAAATCTCAGCGCTTTTGCAAAAGCGCCTCTTAGGACTTTATTCTAACGCATGCATACGATAATAGGCCAGAAATGAAAAAAGGTGCTGAATATTGTGACACGGCAAACTTTGCTGCTAATTGCAACCACATATGTAAGCGCTTTATGACGTGTATTGAAATATTCTGTTGATATCAACGTTACACAGGCCAGATTTTGTTCCTTACCGTACACAGTCACCAAGCCCCCTGTAGCAATTCGCTAGTAATGAAATCGATGAAGAAACAAACACTTTTAAAATTGGTTATTAAGACCAGTATTGAGCGGGATTCAAAACGACTGCAATACTCGCCAGTTCACAGCGCTGACAGGTCTACCGTGCGGCCAACTCCCGCGGTCACGTCCCTTTTTATCCCGCGGGCGCACGAAACCATCAAACTGGTTTGATCTCGAATTACCTCTGCTAGACAGCCACGTGTTGTCATGAGTTCATCAACCCTATCGCTGTCGTCACCGCCATAATGAGTGTCTACAAGTCATGAAGAAAGCAATGAGAAATTAAAATTCCCTCGAATTCTCACCATCGCGACTAATTTGCTCTTCAATCTTGGAGAAACAAACCATCGATTCTGAAATCCTCACTGGTCCGATTAGTGAGAACAAGGCACTTGGGGATGCTCTTTTTAGCAATGGTGACTGATAAAAACACAGAGCAGGAATCAACGTAGTACAGAAGACAGAGGCTCCTAATTTGTTCACAAAAATAAGCAGACCAGCGGCCAACAATAACAATCATTTATTCGACGCAGATGGTCGATCATCTGAAAGGCTAAATACACCTGGACTGCTCAAAGTTTCATTCAAGTATGCTGATTGTTTCATTACGGTGAGCTCAACTTTTCTTACCACCCGCCCACCCATACACGCATAGGCAGACACATGCTCTCGACAATCAGCGCGTCTCGTCCCCAGTTAGAGTTCTGTGCTGTAGCGTCTCGGCCATGTCGCTGTCAGAATCCTAAGAACAGCACAGCCAGTTTCTTTTCTATTTTAGAAATGTCTCTGAGTGCGTAAGGGCAATGTTCAATGCAACACAGAGATGGGTCTACAACGCCACATTGCAAGCATAGTGCTACGTGAAAGTTTTTTTACCCTGGTCATTGTAACCTCCGTAATTCCCACTAAAAGGCGGCGTCACAAAACAGTTTCTAGAACTTCAATACCTTCATGTGCCTGTCTTCGCAACACAAAGAGCCCTCTTTGCGGTACGGGAATGCCACTATATTGTAAGTCTCGCACAGCTGTTTCATGGCATGGTAGCTCTTAGTGCTGCTGAGGTCGGCGTTCTAGATTATCAGATGCTAATCAGCACACTACGAATTATTTGAAGTGGCACTCCACCATAGCGGTGTCGTGAAGGCACAGGCTAACATGGACAAAAACACATGGACATGTCGTACCCGGATACAAACTAACACATGGGCAAAAAGAATCAAAATGGCGCTGCTGCCAAGCGTGACCACCTGACATCCCAACGCTAAGATCGTCGATACTCTCGGTTACAGCACATGGTCACTTTAGAGCGTGGTATGTGCACGTAGAACCTCTGAACGCATCGAGGAAGGGTGAATTTAATGGCACCTTGTTGGAAGATAACTATTGCGCACTTCCATCGATGCGGGTGGAGATCAAAACTGAAGCGAAAAAAATGGATAACAAGGGCTTTGGTAAAAGGCTCCTCCGAGAAAGTCGAATTTGCAGATGTACTCTTGGCGCTCGTAATGCTGAAGCTTGCTGGAAAAGCATTATATTGCCACGCACTAAGGGGCGTATGCCCTTAGTGCATCGAGCTTGCACTTGACACAAGCTTTCAGCTTAGGCCAAAAGTATAGCTGTCGTGTCCGGTCGGCCGTCCGTGAATAGCCCAAATGGTCAGTTGTCGGCTCGACGTGCATGGCAGGATGATGGAATGCCTTCGCGAAGACCTTAAGTAACGACTAGAAGATTAGCTGCTGCTGCCGACACCGGTGTTTTTCTTGTGTAATATGCCGTCTCGTTAACAAAATGACGGAAACGTACGCGAAAGTGGACGAGACATAGACCTGGTGCCGCCTTCTAAATGATCAATGATGGGCCTTAACTCGGGGTCTCTTCGTTGTTTACTTATGAGGTCCGCCCCACTGAGGCATTGTCGTCTTTGATGCTTTATGGTCGCATTCTAGAGACATTCGTGATAGTGTCTCGGCGTCTTCATGCTTTCTGCCCGACTTTCTGCCCGGCTTTCTGCCCGACTGATCATCATCATCACCATCATCATCAGCTTGACTACGTCCACTGCAGGACAAAGTGCTCTCCCATGTTCCGCCAGTTAACTCGGTCTTGTACTTGCTGCTGCCAATTTATACCAGCAAACTTCTTAATCTCATCTGCCCACGTAACCTTCTCTCTTCTCCTAATCCACTTTCTTTCTGCGGGAATTCAGATTGATTGATATGTGGGGTTTAACGTCCCAAAACCACTATATGATTATCAGAGACGCCGTAGTGAAGGGCTCCGGAAATTGCGGGAATTCAGGTAGCTACCCTTAATGACCATCGGTTATCCTGCCTACGCACTACATGCCCAGCCCATGTCCATTGCTTCTTGATTTCAACAATGATATCCTTAACCCCCATTTGTTCCCTAATCCACTCTGCTCGTCTTGTCTATTAATGTTACACCTACCATTTTTCTTTCCATTGCACGCTGTGTCGTTATCAATTTAAGCTGAACACTTTTTGTTAGTCTCCTGGTTTCTGCTCCGTAGCTAAGTACCACCAAGATACAGATGTTATATACCTTCGTCTTGAGATATAGTGGCATTCTACCTGTCATTATTTAGAGTGCTTGTCAAATGTGATCCACCCAATTCTTATTCTTCTTGTTACTTCAATCTCGTGGTTCGGCTGCGCGGTTATTACCTGCCCTAAGAAGACATAGTCTTTTACAACTTATAAAAACTATTGAAAGACGAAAGAGATGCCACATGCCATCGTTGATGCTTTCGAAAGACTGCTGTTTATTGCGATGAGAAAGACAGTGGTAAGATTTTCGAATTACATGGTTGCCCTAGGACTATTGAAAACAAGCTGATAGGAGATTTTACATACTCCCCCCGATGAGCTTTAGCTCAAGCATGCAAAGATTCCAGAGAATACAAAAGTTGTACTGGTCTTCAGATAACAGTACTACTTGGTAGGCGCACTATACAGGCCCTGATCCGCCAGTCAGGTCCAATTAACATCTTGTCGACCACTCATATCTTCCATAGTTGTCGCGAGAATAGATGCTCGTAAACAAGCACCATTGTGCCTTCTTGGATGCCGTTGGAGGACGCCGGTACATAGAAATGTGCACTACAAGAACTGTTCAGGTATTCTTTCTGCCATCTCATCTTCGTCAGAAATGATCTGTCATTCGTTGTCAGTATTTCCAACTTCTTTCAAGATTGTTAGGCTGTGACATAGCATCTTCGCACGTCAATTTGGGCAGTGACGTTAAGCGCTTTCCAACAAGCAAGTGAGAAGGAGTGAGATGTTGTACTTCAGTGGCCTCTGCAGAAACACATGTCAGAGGCCTAGAACTGATGACTGCTTCGACCCCAGTGAAGATTATCGCAAGTTCCTCGAATGTGCAGTAGCTGTTTCCCAAAACTTTCTTGAGGGAGGCCTTCAAAGATCATACCAATCTCTCCCAACAGCCGCCCCACCATGGAGCTCTTTAAGAGATGAATTTCCACTGCATGCGATGCTGAGCTAAATAATTTTGGAGTTCTTGCCCACGTACGTTTTTCCACAACCTCCGTAGGTCACGTGACGCTCGCTGAAAGGTTTTTGCGTTGTCTGAGAAAATAACTCGACACACTCATCTTCTTTCCGCAAATATTCTAAACGCCCTGAGAAAGCTGTCGACTGATATGTCTGTTACCAACCGCACATGTAAAGAGGAGAACGTGAGACTTCGTGTTCTTGCCCTGATCTTTTGAGTAAAGCGGGCCAACGAAATCTATGCCTGTCACTTCGAAAGGCAACGCCTTCGTTACTCTCTCAGGAGGCAAAGGAGCCACTACATAAATGGTGCCTCTGCAATTGAAGCGTTCACAGGTCACGCATTGTTTCCGCGTTCTTTTGACTACCTGCCGGCCCTTCATTATCAGGAACTGTTCTCTTAGTTGTGTAAGCGTTTCTAAAGGCCCAGCATGTAAAAGGTGCCTGTGCTTCCTTTAATTATAAGGTCAACATAAGGATGATTCGAAAGGAGCAGAATTGGAAGGCTGGCGTCGTAAGTCATTCCGGCGTTTTCGAGGCGCCCTCCAACTCTCAAAACTCCATGGCTGTCTAGGAATACCTTAGCATTACTTAAGGGTGAGTTCTTCGGTATTGTTAGTGAGCGAGAAATGCGCTAAAGTTTTTCGGGAAAAGCCTCGCGTTGCATCTCTCTGTTAAGACATATCTGAGCTTTGTTTATTTGTTCGGCGGTCAGAAATCCTTGCTCTTTCTCGAGGGGACACCTGGTGTTGTGCACAAATCGCAGCATTCATGCGACAACTCTGATCAGATTAGTCAAGGAACTAAACTGTTGGAAAGGCAAGATTGATTTTTTCACCGACTTCGCAACAATGTGAACGTGCACTGGCTTTCTTTCTACTTCCGCAGTTATGTTTGCACAGATGGTTTCACTGCGTGGCCAATCAGCAGAAGGCTGCGAGAGCCATGAAGGTCCATGCCACCAAGCCATAGTTGTTTTGAGCACTTTCGGCGAAACTCCTCGTGTTAAGAGGTCAGCTGCATTTTCTTCACCTGGGCAGTGATTCTATTGGTCTGGATCGGTGAGCCGTTGTATTTCCATCACTCGGTTAGCCACTAGCAGTTTCCACTGTGTCGCAGAGCCGCATGCCCAGTGAAGTGAGATGGCTGAATCTGTCCACAGAAACCACTCTTCCACTTGCAGTGTAAATGATCGGGCCAGGTAGTCTTTCAGTCGGGCACCCATTAGCATACTTATCAAATCAAGTCTTCGAAAGTGAAGCTTCTTTAGTGGGGATTCTCTCAATTTTGACAAGATCAAGCTTGCATTGTGAATGCCCAGTCGACAAACACGCAAGTATGCAACCGCGCCATATGCCTTGGGGCTTGCATCAGTAAATACATAAATCTCTCTCTTGTCGCATTCACCACTGACACAACACCTTGGAACGGTTCCCACCGTTAAATGATGCAGTGCAATGCGCCATTTCGTCCACAATGCTTGCACCGCTTCAGGCAATGTTGTATCCCAGCCAACACCCAGCTCCCAGAGTTTTTGGAACAGCAGTTCGGCAGTCACAGTGACTGAGGGAAGCAGACCTAAGGGATCAAAAATCCGCGCTGAGGCCTGAAGAATGAATCTTTCGGTGTTGCAGTTTCTGTCGAGAAAATCTAACATCAGTTCTTTTAGAAAAGGCAAGGTGATTGCCTTCTTTAACCCACACAAATCCTAACACATGCGCAGTACTGCTTGTGGGGAACTGCACTATGTTCATGGGACATCCTGTCCCTTCATTGTAAAATATCTCCTAAAACGTTTTGGAATTTGAGTTCCACTTTCGAAGGGACATGCTTGCCCCTTTCGTAATTCCCAGTGCTTTTAGATGGAATTCTTCAGCAGCTTCTTCCGTGGAACTGAAGCCACCAGCAGTTCAGCATTACAAAAAGGCTTTCAGGCGTCGGCATTCCGATGGACTTTTTCTCAGCCAGTGTTCGTGCTGTGCCCGAACAGCTGTCCATCATGCCGTGATGGTGTCGCGGCAGCAAGCAGAAATGGGCTACTGGTCACTCCAAACGGGACTCTTGTCATCCTCCAGGCTTCAAGTTGCGGACTCGGTTTTCTCTTGGTGGGTGCTTCTCCATACAAGAGGAAGCCTACGACATCTCTATCTTCCTTTCTCTGTGATATTTGTAAAAACACCTTTTCGATATCCGCACTGAGTCCAATGTGGTGCGTCTGAAATTAAACATGAACTTTAAGATATCGGGGTTTAAGGTCGGTCCTGAATTCAACACTTCATTCAGTGACACGCACCCGGTTTCAGTCGACGACGCATCAAAGACCACTCTGAGGCTAACTGACTGGCTAGCAGGGCGCAACACAGCTCAGTGAGGCATGTAATACAATCAGTTCTCTATGCTTACTGCATTTTTCGGAAGCCGCTCGGCGAATCCTTGTTCAAGGTACTGGTGTATGGCCTCGTCGTACTTCATCAGCATTGCCTCATCTTTCAACAATTTCAATGTGAGGCTGGCCAAACGTTTCTTTGCAACTCCCTCGTTGTCAGCATGATGAAAATCCATGTGCTTCAAAGGAAGAGCTACTTCATACCTTCCACTGGTGAACTGAATGAAGGACTCTAAAGCCTTATGAACTTCTTCGTGCTCTTTATTATGTGGAACTTGGTCCACAATACCCATGTTTTTTGAGCTCCTAGAAAGATTTGAGCTGAGTCGTCATTGCGAATTTGTTTTCCGCTACAACAGCTCGAAGGACTGCTACCGTTACACTGGTGTTGCTGTACGGCACTATTCCCTGCAATGTCAACCTGAAGTGTGTATTAATTGCAACTAGGCCCCCCTGAAGCTTGTGCACTTCACCGGTCACTATACTTCAATAGTAGTCAGCGCCAATCAATATACCAATGCGGTTTCGCTCTAACTTTGAGGGTGGCAAGGTAACATCAGCTAGACCAGCCACTTCCATTTTGACCTCTTTTATCACCCTCTCGGGCACAATAGCACGTACGAAGAGATCTCAGGTATCTCCAAAGCCTCGAGGTATGTCATACTGACTCCTCAACCAAAGCCGTACTCGCCTGCGCCTTTTCTTTACGGCACTGTCTGCTCCTCCAAAGGGAAATATGGTAATGTTTTCCTCACAGAGTACTTCCAAATTCAGCTGACGTGAAATTCTTCTGTCACAAATGTTCTCTGACTTCCGCCATCAAATAGTGCACATGTGAGCACTCTTTGCTGGGTACCTTTTGCCCATATCTGAGCTGTCTGAAGCAGTTCAGTTGTCGTTAGGTCGTCTTTGCTATCTGTCGCAGAGAGCAATTCTGTTGCTGTGTTAGCAGCCGGCTTCCACGCAGGAGTGCACATTTGAGTAAGCTGCCTCTTACTGCAAAATTTATACTTTACTCCTTTGTTGCGACATTCTCGCGATGTGTGCCCTTTAATAAAACAGCGGAAACATTGGCCAGCTATGAGAAGTGCCCCTTTTTTTTCTTCGAGTGAAAGTGGTGTCTGGCATTCCTTCGTCACATGGTCTCTAGCGGCACAAAACGCACAAAGTTCTTTTTGTTTCGATTTACTAGCCGTTAGAAGTGAAGCTGCCGATGCCCTAAAAGCTTGGGACCATTCGTTATCAAAACGTGGTTTTCTACTACTTCCTCTGCTTTCTCTCTGCCTAACCTGCAGCGCCTTTTCCCCGCTCTGCACCTCGTTTTTGAGAAAACACTGCACACTCGCAATGCACAAGCTATCCACTTTTTCTTTGCAGATCATTGTTTGTGATATTCTACCACTAGTTCACCTGGCAGCATTCGCAGAAGTGCAGAGGCGAGCATTGCTTCGTAGCTGTAGGTATGGACTCTAAGTGTCATGAGGACGGCTATATTTCGCTGCATGTGGTCCTAGAGGCGACGTAGATCGTGCCCACTTCCTCGTGCCACTTACCTCGTGCCCACTTCGTACAGTTGACAGGTCCAGCAAGTCCATAAGATGATCCTGAATGAGCACATCCGTGTGTCCGAAACGCTCCTTCAAAAGCTCAATGATTGGCAGGTCCAGCAACTGCGTAAGATGCTCCTAAATGAGCACAGCCATGTGTCCGAAACGCTCCGCTCGATGACCATATTATGGTTGGCTGTGGTCGCTTGAATACCGGCCACCACCGCTGCTGCCCTCTCAGAAAGCGACGAGTGCAAAAACAAAAACTTCTCTTTGTCAGAAAGAGAGTCGTTGTAGTGTATGGCTTGCTGGTACTGCTCTCGAAAGGGCTGCCACTCCATGGCGGTGCCGCTAAATTGCTGCAGCTCGAGTTTTGGCAACTTCACCTTTGAGCCGTTGGCTCTCAGGTTTCCGTCGCGAGGGGCCCGAGACGCCTCCGCTGCTGTAATGGCGTTCGCTCGTTGAACTCCGGCTTGTTGGTTGAGCATTGCGACACAGGTTACTATTCTGTCGTTGCACGCGATTGTACGTGCGAAGTTCTCGTAGACTTCTTCGTCTGGCACAAAAGGCTCGACAGCAGCGTCCGCCTCGTTCATCTGTGTTAGGAGGGTGCCAAGTCTTGCTGAGAGCACGTTTATTGCCGCTTCGTCTGCTTGTGCTTCCAGCGATGAATCTGCTTTGGATATCAACTTCAACGCTTGGCTTCTCAGAGCGCTTCGTTTTTTCTAAGGTCGCTCCATCGTACATTCTTCGTTGCGTTGCTTTCAGCAGCGTGGGTGTGGCCTCGTTAGACCTCGTTGTTAGAACCATGCAGTCCGAGGCAGTTGCACCTCTAAGGATCGTTCGTTTAACGGTAAAGTCCGTCGGAATAGCGACGATTGATGGCCTCTTTTAATGCTGAACTGATGTTGGCTTTGGTTCTAGGCTTTCGGCACCAAAATATAAAAACTATCGAGAGATGACAGCGACGCCACATGCCATCATTGATGCTTTCGAAAGACTGCTGTTTATCACGGTGGGAAGGACAGTGGTAAGAGTTTCGGAATACATGGTTGCCAGAAAACCATTGAAAACAAGCTGATAGGAGATTTCACTAATTTGAAGCGCACTATTACCTATCTCGAAGCGTTGCTCTCTTCCGAGCTTCTTGTACATTACTTTCGTTTTCCGTAGATTAATTTTAGGACCGACCTTTCTGCTCTCTTTGTCTAACTCCGTAATCATGAGTTGCAATTCATCCCCTGAGTTACTAATCAATGCAATGTCTTTGGTGAAGCGCAGGTTACTAAGGTACTTTCCATTACCTCTTACCCCTAACTTTTCCCATTCTAGGCCTCTGAAAGATTCCTGTAATTACGCGGTAAATGAAATTGGGGAGATTGTATCTCCCTGCCTTACACCCTTCTTCATTGGTATTCGGTAGCTTTCATTATGAGCACTATGGTAGCACTTGATCCCCTGTAGATTTCTTAAAGGATGATTCTATATGCTTCATCGACGCCCTGATTCCGCGGTGTCTGCATGACTGCTGATATTTTGACTGAATCAAACGCCTTCTCGTAATCAATGAAGGCTATGTATAGTGGTTGACTATATTCTGAGCGTTTTTCTTTTACCTGATTGATAGTATGAATGTGGTCAATTGTTGAGTAGCCTGTTTGAAATCCTTCTTGTTCCTTTGGTTGATTGATTTCTTATGTTTTCTTAACTAGGTTAGCAATTACATTTGTACATAGCTTGTACACTGCGAAGAGCAAGCTGATCAGCCTGTAGTTCTTCAAGTCCTTGTTATCTTCTTTCTTATGTATTATTATGATGTTAGCATTCTTCCAAGACTCTGGTACTCTTCCCGTCAGGAGACACCTCGTAAATAGGGTGGCTAGGTTTTCTAACACAATCTGTCCTCCATCTTTCAGCAGATCTGATGTTACCTGATCCTCACCAGCAGCTGTGCCTCTTTGCATGCTCTTCAAGCCTTTTCTGACTTTCATCATTACTGGTGTGGCGTCATGTGGGTTACTGCTTGTTCTTATACTATTAAGGTCGTGGTTGTCCCGGCTACTGTACAGATCTCTGTAAACGTCTTCGCTATTTCAACTGTCATATCCATCTTGGTAGTTATTTTGCCTTCTTTGTCCCTTAGTGCATACTTACGACTTGTGCCTATTCCAAGTTTCCTCTTCACTGCTTTGACGCTTCCTCCGTTTTTCAGAGCTTGTTCAATTCTCTCCCTGTTATACCTTCTTCCATTGGATACCTTACGCTTATATTCAACTTCGAAAGCTCTGCCCGTTCTTTTTTGTCTGTTGTACTTGAGACTTTCATGCTTTGACGCTTCCTAATGAGATTATTTGTTTCTTGGGAAAGCTTGCCAGTGTCCTCTCTAACTACCGTGCTTCCAACTTCCAGTGCACACTCCGTAATGATACTCGTCAAATTATCACTCATTGTATCTACGCTAAGGTTGACTTCCTCAATAAGAGCCGCGTACCTGTTCTGAAGCGAGACTCTGAATTCCTGTACTTCCCCCATCAGGGCTAGCTCATTTATTGGCTTCTTGCATATAAGTTCTGTCGTTTCTTCTTCAAGTTTAGGTGAATTCGAAGCCGTACCATTCTATGGTCATTGCATCGTACCTTGCCAACCACTTCCACATTCTGCACGATGCCTGGGTGTGCACTCATTATAAAGTCTATATGGTGGTGACATCTAGCCCCTCAAGTCACACATTCTATCGGGCTAATGGCTCAGAGGGGTTTCGGAGGCTAGCCAACTATCATCAAGCGTTGTGGTCACAACATTAAAATGGTCGCCCATAGAGATAAGACTGAACTTTGTAAATGCACATATTACCCCTCGAGGTACTTCTCTTATGTTTATTAGTTTGTCTCGGAGCATGAGAGAGTGTGGGTAACATAGGCGATAACTCATTCGATCCCATCTTGTGTTTACACCAAGATAGCTTCGAGACCAACGTTTCTTGCGTCAGTGCGCTCCTCTGTGTCAGCGTCCTCATCGAAATGACCATGAGCTGGAAGAGACGACAATCGATGTTCTAGTTCTGCACTTATTCGTCAGTCCACAGAAATTGGGTGTTGTCACGCGTAAATCTGCAGCGGCTCTGCAATCTTAGACAAGTTTTCAGTTAAGCGGTGATAATATGCGCAGAGCGTCAAAAATCGTCGAAGACATTTTTTGTCTATCGGAGCTTGAAGAACGGCCACGGTGTCAGTCTTCTCGGAATAGGGCCGAACGCCTGCAGCGCTCACAACGTGACCAGGAACCTCAGTTCTTTGTAGCCAAAATGGCATTCATGAGGCTTCAGCGTCAGGTCAGTCGATTTTGTAGCTTCAAGAACACTCCGAAGGTGACGAAGGTGCTCATCAAACGTTCCCGAAAAGAGAACAACATCATTGAGTTGGACGAGGCATTTTTCCGCTTGAATTAAACGAAAACCATATCCATCATTCATTAGATTGTGGCTGCAGCATAACAGAGGCTCAATAAGAGCACTCAGAGTTCATACAGACCGACAGTAGTAACGAAAACCAATTTATCGCGGTCCCATTTATTGACTTCCATTTGCTAATAACCACTGTAACGGTCGATTGAGTAAAGGCGCTTGGCTTGCCTCAGCCTACCTCTAGAATAATCTACTAGAGGCAACAGCTACACGTCTTTCTTTGTGACGGTATTCAGCTTCCTACAATCGACACAGCAGTGAAATGTACCACTCTTATGTTTTACAAAGACGACTGGCGATGACCATGGGCTGCTTTAGGGCTATATTCCACCATCTTGAAGCATTTCTTTCTCTTGCGTTGGAATCGCGCGTCGTTCGGTTGGCGAAACGCGGTAAGGCTGTTCCCGTTTAGGCACCACACACTGAACAGATGGAGCCGCGTTGCACACACTGCCCCGTCTCAAAGTTTCTGACATTCGCGTTGGTGGTACCCAGAAAATAGACACGTGCTGGTGTCCCCCATGTATCCCGGCCAAACTCCGCCGACAGATGCAGGGTACGAGACGTGCGCGTTGCGTCCCATTTTCATTGAGGCTGTCTCAAGGTTGCTTTTTTTTTATCCGCTAGGCTATGGATTTCGGTGCCGCAGTCAGACTAGCCAACTCGACTGAATGGTGCCTATAGAGTGCGCGTCGTCATAGATGATGATATGTGTTTGGTAATCCATGTCTGACAAATATTCGATGAACGTGCAAAGCAGGCATTGAAATCTAGCAACAGGTCGTGTATCCTTTGTTTCTTTTACTCAAGAAGCATTGAATTTATCTAGATGCCACGGAGAGGTGCCTCGGCATTGTCGGTTCCCTCGGAAACAAGGCACTCAGTCACATTGGTTACTGGGTCAGCGTAGGCGATGACAGTACCAGGGAAAAGGTGTCGATGCTTGTAGCTGAAGTTTGGAACAAGAACCTCGAAGTGGCCATTCTGAAGGTCTAGACTTCGTGCTACGCAGACACTTTGGGAAAGAATTACAGATCAATTGCTCTCCGCGACCATTACACGCTACTTGAACATATAACGCTTTCGCGTGGTGGTATCGTCACAGCATCGTCAGTTACACACAGACATACTTGATTGTATCTTAGACCATGCGCTGGCTTGGCACTTTTTGTGGAGAACAAGACGAGGCGTTGTCGAATAGCACTGTGCTTCCTCAGGAAGTCCACGCCGATGACCCAGTCTCGAGAACACTGACGCAGAGTGCTCAATCTGAAAACAAAGGTAGGACTACAAATCAGTATTCGTGCCATGCAAACGTCGAGTGGAGTGACGATGGGCCCGCCACCATACGAATTGGCCAGAGGTTCGAAGACATCGCCCCTTTCCTCAGGGGATCGGCCTGGTCTTACCTTGTTATAGAAAATTCCCCACCCGTGTCGACTAAAGCACTTACTTTGCGACTGTCGAGTAGTACTGCAAAGTCTGACAAAATCTTTACGGAACCAGCTGATGTCGTCGTCATGAGGGAATCGTTGGTTTGCGAAAGCGTTGATGAGAGGGCTTGAGCTAGTCCAGTCTGAGCGGCCTCGCCACTGCAGGTGGCTGTGGTTAGTTTTCCCGTCGCGGGATAGGTTATCGATCCTGTGCCATGCTGGAATATGTTTGGACAAACTGGTCATTAGGAGAAAATCTTCGCGGTGATTGGGGGCGTGGCTGGGGCAAGAAAGTAGAAAGTTGCTGAGCAACACAATTCTCAATTTCAGGGGGCTGATGACCAAACCTGCGTGGTGGTGAGTACGCCAAACATTGAATGCGCGTAGTCCAAGTTGTCGGAATGTGCACTGTCAGTAAACATGCCCAGCTTTGCCACAGTGGAAGCTGAGAGGACGTCTATCTGGCACACGCCAGATTTCCGCGAGGCCAGATGAGGTGAGTTATAAAATGAGGACAATTAGACAATCTGCAGCATAGTTGTGGCCACAGCGGGTTGCGGAAAATTGGAGGTGTCACCAGTTGCCGCAACGCTCTAGCATACGACATGCGGGTAATATCACTGGGTGGTTGATCATTCCGCATGAAAGGCGGTGTTCTTGAAGCATGGTGAACTTCATCTCAGACAATGCTGGACAACGAAGAAATCGTGGGCTTTAAGGGCATGGACAGCATCTGTAGTTCTTCGTGGTTTACTAAGTGTATGAGCTCTATGAAGAAATCTATCTGGTTACCAAAAGCTCTCAAGTATTCCGTAGTTGAAGCACCGACTTGCCGTTCCTATGACCATACCCGCTGCCTAAATGTGCTTTCGATGGTGACGGCTTCTGCGAGAAATTCTGATACTGTCTAGGGTGGACTGCGCACAAGTCCACCGAAAAGTTCTCTTTCACCCCACACAAGAGGTACCACACCTTCTTTTATTCTGGCATGCCGAAGTCTACTTGGTGGAAAAGAAGCGCCATGCTCTCGACAAACATCACAACCCCTTAATTGAGCCTTTGTATGCGGGACTGATGATAGCGCTCAGCTTTCTCCCGATGGTCAGGGCTGACGTACGTCCGAAAAAGCCCACGTTTGGCGTCTTCTCATGATGTTAGAATACCTGCCCCGTTCTCATGTGATACACGTGCGCCATCCAAAAGACTGAAAAAGACGTGCTGTAGTTTGTCTGCATTGTTCAGTGGCTGTGCACGGCAACAAGCTCGTAGTGAACAAGCCAATATTTGATATCTTCAAGTGCACTGCCACAAATGTCATTTGGCGTTCGCGGTGTCAGTAAGGTGCAATGAAGCGGCATCGGGCCGTAGGTACTAACCAGATTGGTGTAGGCAGGGCTGGTCGAAGCCAACATGTTGTCTGGGAGCAGTATGAACTCAGGGGCTTGTCCCTGAACCCTTCTGCTGGTGCGGTGCAGAGGAATGACCACTCGTACGATCCTCGAGTTCTTGCTATGCTGAGAGGTATGGTGCTTAGATTACTCGGCACTTCCACCAGTTTGTCAACTACTAAGGGCCATAGAGACAAGACAGTACCAGTGAGGCAGAAAGACACGAACACGTATCGTGGAGGAAGTTTGTTTGTTTGCTTGAATATATGTCGGCAACAGACTTCGTCTTTGTCCTATTCGCCATTTTCGGCTGGCCACTGCTTGCCGGCTCACAACACAAGGCGTAATATACATTTTAGTAAAAATTGTTCTTCGGGTATTTGATGCAAATTAAAAGAAAAATCAGAGGACACAAACCGCCGGGAAAGCATATGCGAAACGAAAGTGCGTTCTTTCCTTTCGCCTTTTAACCAAGCTACAATCACTTTCGATCACTTTTTTGATCACCAAGGTGAGTTGCAGATAGTTTTTTGTGCACTTGGTGCTAACGCAGACAAATAATCAGATGAGGGCTCCATTGGTGGTTATGAGATGCTCGCGGGAGCTAGAAAACGGAAGTAACACATGCTTATATTGCTGCCAGTCAGCGTTAGTCAACGACAGTCAGCGTTGCTTTTGCGCATGGCAGCCACTTCCACTAATGATGGTAGGCGAGAGGCAGTGCATTGAATGGATGAACCACCAAAGGGGTAAAGCATGTCAGCTCCTCTTTCATGATATTTTGCAAGACCATACCAGATGGCTGAGTGAGACGCAGTGAAGGCAATGAGAATGGCATTGAGACTACGCCAGCAATTATATAAGAATCCGTTTTAGGACGAGCATTTAAAACGACGGTTGCAGTGCGCTTGTGAATGTGGTGTACCTTGTTCAACTTTGACACCGATTCATTGACACAGCGACAGTGCACAAGAAAACCCTCAATGTAGAGTTTGTATGGCTCGCCGAGATGTTGTTTGTGAGCCTCGACGGTATTCTTGACCTTAATCGAATAATAGCCATTGAGCCAAACGTTTCTGGAAGCTTTTCTTTGGAGTTAGTCTATTGGGGATGTCAATCTGCGATTTGAAAAACCACGATTCCACGATTTGAAGAACCATGTTCCCTGTCCTGTGGGTGTAGGAACCCATAGGACAAGGAACATGAATTATCTTGTGGCTGTCATTTCACAGATTAGCATAACCGGTGCTCTGAAATCGTCCATGTGGTTTTTCACATATCCGCGCAGGCAAGTGAAGTGTGGTGTCACAGTTAAACGGCTCCGACAATGCAGCCGAAGAACATAAGACGGGTGGCCGACGCGGCTGGCGTGAACGCCTGATAACCGCAGTATGATGCGGAGGGCCGAAGAAAGCACGTCTACTCTACCCGAAAGCTCGTCGCACACTCTACACACTTTATTCACACACACTTCAGCTCTCTCACGGCACGTACACATTCCTTCTGAACGAGGAATGTGTACATCGAAAGCCAAACCGAAACCACAAGTCAACTCACAACGCGAAGAAATGGAGCTCGCACTCGGGGGCGTTCATTACGTAAGAACACCTGGCTTGCTGTGCTACAGTGGGGATGGCACCAGCGCCTACAAGCTCGCGCTGCAGTGTGATATATTACCGGAGGGCTGAGACAAACGGCTACCTGAGTGATAGCTCCGGGAGGAACAGCGGACGAGTAGAAGACAGGCGATCGGAAACAAAACGCACCTTTGTGGGGTTCGCGTTGAGCAGACGTTCATTGTGCCCAGAGACCCGGCAGCGAATATTCATGACGAAGCATAACGAAACGCATTAGGATGGCGATAATGTAAGATGAAGAAGATGCTTTTTAATAAATACACACAGCATATTCAACATTCAACAGAATGTTTCTTCTGGGATGAAGGAAGAATATAAATAATTGACGCCAATCATAATGTAGTGCAGCACGAAAATCAGACAACAAATAAGTGAGGGGACGAAGACACAGCGCATTGTTCCCACTAAAATATATAGGAACGGGAAGCACGCATATTAATACAGGCAAAGCAAGAAAACATAAAAACCAGGAAGTAGAAATCAAAATGTGAAATACCGAGTAGTGCCGATAAGTCACACACGTGCACTCACAACGCCCACCTTTCCCATTGCTTGACAAAAACAAAAGCTCGTTGTCAGAAAGTCGAAACGAATGCATACTTCGGCGACTTACGCATGCGTCCCCAGACCGTATGATTTCCTCAGCCTCGATTATTTCCCCGACCCTTTGGTCCCGATTGCGTACAAGGACCACGGTGTTTTCAAAGATAGGGCTACACTTGCAGTCCCGCACATGAATGCCGAGGTGCCCTGATACTGTACAGTAAACGCTCTAACAGTGCTCACGGAGTCTGCAATTCAGACAGTGTCCCGTCTGAACCACATACTTGCTACCTCACGTCAGTGATGGCGCACATGGCGCCTCCATTGCATAGTACGAATAAGCGTCTTGAATTTGGCTGGTTAGTACATATTCACAAAAAAAGAAGTAACAGCGCCGAGGACGGAGCCGAGAAGATGCATCTACGGCACTGCCTAACTAACATCTTTTATGGCGTTTACAGGTCAGCATACACCGGACAATGTAATCAGTGAAAGTCCCAATGTACAAATTATCACTGAAACATGCCAAATCACATTTGCGCGAGATACATAAATTTATTTATTTCGGAGCGATAGTGAAGACACGCCGACACAACGCTCTCCGCTTTCCTGGATGCAAAAAGCCTAAAAAATTTCCCGTTAGTGTTGTTCTTCGTGGGTGCTTCGAATCTCACAATATTTAAAGATTCGTTCGCAATTACAATTTTTTGCAGTGGTCTGCAAAGTGGCCACTCACAGAGCATTTTAGCGAGTAACCATGTCCTCGTAACCTGCCATTTATGCATCGGCGTGTTTGGTCAATGTATTATTTTTCACGATTGAAGGGAATCAAATAACGGACGTTCTTGAATTTCATACCGACCGGTTGTTCCCCTGCGATCTCCGACGACAGCGTAGCTCTGGCCGACTGGTTCACCCTACGCCATCTCCTGACGCCGACGAGAGATCTCGCCGAATGAATGAATGAATGCAAAACTTTATCACAAATATTTTTCCGGTGAAGGTGGAGCCGTAAGTCCAGGGCTCCTGTGGCCTTTGCCATCTTGGAAGCTCTGTCGATTAGCTTGACCTGTTCTTCAGGCTTAGAGCAGAACAGCGCAGCCTCCCACTGCTCCGGTGTTGGTGTACAGTTTCTTGGCACTACCTGTGTGCGTTGGCAGTTCCTTGTCACGTGGTAAAGCATGGGGTGTTCTCTGAATAGCGGGCATTTGTTGGCGTATATTGTCCAGATGGATTTTACTCAGAAGACTGAGATTGGGGCCCGTATTAGTCGGCAGCTGTCTCCAGGCAACCGACTGCTCACTGCCGAGGTCTTTGTGGGGAGGAGTTATATCCTCCTCAGGGCTCTCTGGTGTTCTAAAATTGCTACATAGCGTCTAGTAACTGTGGCTGGTTCCTCGTCGTTGTGCGCCCCACGGTCGGCGTATTCTCGGGCAATGGCGTCGGCACGCTGGTTTCCTGTCAAAGTTTCATGGCCTGGTGTCCACGTAATGGAGCAGCCCGAGAAGTTGATTTTTCTTCCCTTGAGTATGCGGATGGCAGCACTGGATATGCGTCCACTGCCGTACCGTCGACACGCTTCTTGCGAGTGAGTAACTATTTCTGTAGTAGCCTCTTCACTCTGGTGTGTGATGGCGAGCGCGATTGCTACTTCCTCAGCCTCGACGATGTTGTTGCTTCTGATCGAAGCGGGGTTGGCTTACCTAAGTTGGTGATCAACAACGCTTACAACTGTCCCGGAGTGCTCCCTGTATGTGGTCACGTCAACGTACAATACGTTGGTTCTCGCCTTGAAATTTTAAATGCGAAGCATTTCTAAGCGAACATCGGTGACTTTGGGCGTATCTCTCTAGCCGCCTACGACTTTTATCTCTCTTGGCTGTTTCTATAGGGATATAAATACAGTAATTGGTATGGCATATCATGACTGTATGACGAGAATAAGTCGCTAGTCATAACACGAAAATTCTCACATGTATGTCAATAATGTCATGATCTATATTTCATGGCCTTGCTGCTCTTGAAATGGTTTCGTTCACGTGACATATTGCAAAACTCGAATGATACGACATGCCTTCATGGCGAACATTAGAGAACGACCTTAACGTCGAAATCATGACATGAATGTCCTGCGAGTTATGACTACACGCCACGCTAATAGTGCGCTCGCGGTCGTTTCGTTAGCTTCACATATAGCAAACTTTGTATTACCGGACGCAAATGAATGACGAAGGTTTATGAGTGGTGCAAAGATGATGATTATAAAATGCGTGACACGTAAGAACATGGCTGCATGTCCCAATCATAATGCGCTCGTGGCCGTTTTGCTAGCTTCACATATACTAAATTCGGCATTGCGTGACGTCAATGGACCACGGAGTTACGACCGGTACAAAGATGATAATCATAACATGCCTGTCATGTAAAACATCACTATAAACTACCTACGCTCATAGCGCACACGCGGCTGTTTTACTATGTTCACATACACCACATTTGGTATAACAGGACTTGAATAGACGACGCAGATAAAGGACACATCCAAGCATGAAAATCATGATATGCGTGTCACGTAAAACATGACACGCAATGCTCATAGCGCGCTCGCAGCCGTTTGCTAGCTTCACATATACGAAGTTTGCTGTTACGTGACGTGAATGGACGTCGAAGGAAAATGACATCAAAACTTGACAATCGTGTTATGTGTCTCATTTAAAATATGATCTTATGCTAGGCTCATTGTGCGTTCACGGCCATTTTGCTAGCTTCATTTATACCAAATTTGCTATCACGTTACGTCAAGAGACGACGTAGGTAAATGATCCGCCTAAATATGATAATCATGAATTGTGATTGATGTACGGCATCATTTACATCCGCTTTGTAACATTGCGCTAATTTTAAAGTGACAAATAAACGTTCCTCGTTCGTGATTCGCATATTATCGATTCCCACGGTACGTGCGATCTGCCATTTTTTGTACTTCTAATCTGGCTTTTCTTCGAGCCCTATAGACTTGGTATGCTATGGACTTGGCATGCTCGCCGTGTTATTGATTTCTCTGCAAGCATCTCTCAAGCCCAAAGTCTGCAGCGTGTACCTGCCCGCAGCAGTGAGCAGTAGTCTTATTTTCTGCGCAAGAAGATGGGCCTCGATGTGTTCTTGCACAGTGTTGTTTGTCCCGAGTTTAAGGCATTTCTCTGTCAAGGTGCTGACAGGTAGACCAAGGGCGCATTTGTAGGCTTTTCGTAGGATTGCCTCTGATGGTTCTTTTTCTGTGGCAGTGGTGTTTGGTAGGGGACACTGTATACAATTCTACCGACCACGAGGGCTTGTACAAGCCTACAAGTGTCCTCCTCCTTCCTATACCGTGTTCTGTTAGAGATTCTGGTGATCCTCCTCGTGATCTGCGCTGTAGTGTTTGACAGGTGTCTGATGGTGTGGTCTATACGACAGTTGCTTTCTATCCACATACCGAGAATCTTAATTTGAGACACTCCCGGAATCTTCTTCCCCCCTACATTGACGTCTATAGAGTTTTGCAGATCGTATCGTCGCATGTAGACTCTCGTGACTTCTGATTTCTCCGAAGAGCAGGCGAGGCCGTGTTGACGCACGTAGTCGTGAACTGCATCTGCTGCGCGTTGCAGAAGATCTTGTCTTTGCCCTAGAGATGCTCTTGTCACCCAGATTGTAACATCGTCTGCGTAGATGGCATGTCTGAGTCCTTCAATGTTTTCGAGGTTTCGAGCTAAGCCGATCATAAAGATGTTGAACAGCATCGGCGATATCACAGATCCTTGGCGTGATCCTATTTTAGGCGTATCAAACGTATCAATGCAGATGCCTCCTATACCAATTGTGGTGGTTCTGTTACTAAGAAAAGGTTTCATGTAGTTGTGTATTCTCTTTCTACAAACTAATTTGCTAAGCCGTTCTAGAAGAGTCAGTCCTATGACTGACATTGTCGAAAGCAGCCTTAAGATCCAGTGCAAGTAATACGTTTTCGCCAAATTTTGAGATATCGGTAAGCACCTACTCCTTGATTTGGAGGATGTTAACGGTGTCTCTTGACCGCCGCCGTCAGCAGGTTGTGCTCGTAACTTGCGTCAGGACCGACGAGAAGGGAAGTACCGGCGAGACGGCGCAGAACAGCAAATCAATAGAGTTTAATACTACATAGTTAGACCAAAGTGGACATTCAAGTTTACAAACAAAGGTAAGAAGCCGAGGAGCAGAGTTCCAGCAGAGTCTCAATCCAGTCTGCTCCGCCCAGTCTCTCCCTGCGCGTTTTAAAGGGTTCCAGACGCTTGTGTGACGTCAGGCGCCTCCAGACATGACCAAATATGGATCACCTTGTGTTCGCACCACCTACCACGCCACTGGTCACGCCACCAATCACGCGACTGATCGCGCCACGGATCACAACACCGGCGTTCCCACACCCAAGAGCCACGTGCAAATGAGCCATGAGCTCACCGCGTTCTCGCGCACAGCACATGACGACCTTCGCGGCAGCAGCGTCTCAGGTTCCTCGGCGTCTGGGCATACACTTCTGCGCCTCTACCCCCGATACGTTTACAGGCCCGGGAGCGTTCGCACGCTGTCCGTGGTCTTGCATTTGGGCCCAAAGGGGTTCGCGTAAAATGAAGCGTAACAGACTGCCCCCTCGCGGATGGAGATCCCGAATGGCAGGGGACAGCGTCCACTATCAACAGGGATCAGTCGTCGAAGCTCGTAGCCTTCTTAACCTGGAGCACGGTACGTGATACCTGGCTCTAGGCCCTGTTCCGTCTTTTAAGGTAGTTCTGCCAGATTTCACTGATGTTGTCGAGGTTCGCCGGAGGCTGGAGGCGAACCATACAATAGAATTCAGCAAATGGCGACAGTCAAAAGTGGCCAAAGACAATGGTATGAGCTCCTTTGCGGGGCGACCCCGCAGGGGCTCGTCGGTGGGGCTGGTCGCCAGGCAGCTCCGGGTGGTGAGATCATCACACCCCACCGCTTCAGGTCTTTCATCAGCAAGAAGGGAAGCCACAGGTTCTTCCGGCGTTCCTGCCAAGAGTTTGGAACCGACGTGGTGTCCGAAGAGATGCCGGATGACAACGAAGTCCTCTCTCTGGGAGGGCAAGATCCTCGCCATGGTAGAGCCGGTCGACTGAACAAACAATCCACGGGAAAACACAGGATACCAAAGCCACTGAAGAAGCAAGCGCGAGACACGTATCCACTGAGCCCCGCCAGGCTTACCTTAAACACAAAAGTCTCAATCTTATTACTCGTACAAAGTACTAAACACACCCCTAATTTCGTTGCCCACCTGACGACGCACAGGTCTTCCAAAACTACGGAAGAAATAATAACACAAAAACCTATGTAGGAAGAAAAACAATCGAGGCCAATTCATGACCTAGAGGCTTCGGCTTAAGCCATCGGCATTACCATTGAGACTCCCCTTTTTGTACCGTATTTCGTATGAATACTGCTGCAAAACGAGGCTCCAGCGCAGGAGGCGACCATTTTTGGAAGAAGTGGACTGCAGCCATCTGAGAGGACAGTGGTCTGTCTCTATTATGAACCTCGAGCCTGCAAGGTAGCACGACAACTTTTGCACTGCCCATACGAGACACGCACATTCTTTCTCGGTTGCGCTATGCGCTTGTTCTCGCACAGTCAGCTTACGACTGGCATAAAGAACTGGGTGTTCACCGTCCTCTCCTCGTTGGCACAACACTACTCCCATGCCTCGCTCACTAGCATCACACTGAACTATGAACTCTTTCGAATAATCAGGTGATTTCAGCATAGGTTGACTTGTTAAGGCGGCTTTTAATGCTTTGAAAGCCTCCTCTTTAGGGTCATCCCAGATGACAGGTTGTGGCTCAGTTTTCCGGAGCGCGTCAGTTAAAGCGCTAGCTAATTCCCAATATCTCGGGATGTAACGTTGATAGTAACCTGCAACCCCCAGAAATGAGCGGATATCTGTCTTTGAGCGTGGTTGCGGGAAATCGCGTATGGCAGCCACCTTGAGCTCAGAAGGTCGGAGGCGTTTTTGTCCGATTATGTGACCTAGGTAGATCACCTCAGCTTGAGCGAGTTGGCATTTAGGTGCCTTCACAGTTAGTCCCGCTTCTAGCAAACGCGTTAGAACCACTCGCAGTTGTTGCATGTGTTCCGACCAAGAGGACGAATATATCGCCACATCGTCCAAGTAGGGTAAAGCGCATTCCCCTAGTCCTCGTAACACCTTGTCCATAAGGCTCGAAAAACAGTATGGTGCATTTTTCAAACCGAAGCTTAATACCTTAGGGCGGAACGTTCCCAACGGCGATATGAACGCTGCATATCTGCTAGCCCTTTCAGTGAGAGGAACCTGCCAGTAGCCTCGAACGAGATCCAGCGTGGAAATATATCGAGCTCCACTAACCCTCTCAATTCGCTCTTCAATGTTTGGTATAGGGTAAATCTGATCTTTGGTGATCGAGTTTAGCTTGCGATAATCCACGCAAGGGCGTGGATCTTTTCCCGGCACCTCAACTAAGATTAAGGGCGAAGTGTAATCGCTCTCACAAGGCTCGATCACGCCTAATTCCAACATCTTCTTCACCTCGGAATCCATAATCTCTCGTTGGCGCGGTGACACTCGGTAAGCTTTGCTACGCACGGGTTCTGAGGATGTCAGCTCGATGTCATGAGTAACAACTGAGGTTCTTCCAGGCCTATCTACAAATAAGTCCTGAAATTCTTTCAGAAGATCCTGGAGCTCGATCTTTTGCTCCGGCTCTAACTGCGCTTTCGATATTAATTCTTTGATTAGTGGTTCACCATCCTCACCGTTTATGACTGATGCAAGCCCTGGAAGTTCAACTGGAATCTCCTCGGGGATGTTCACCATCATGCATACCACTGCTTCCCGTTCTCGGTATGGCTTCAGCAGATTGCAATGATACACTTGCTGTATCTTTCGCTTTCCGGGCAGGCGTATCACGTAGTTTGTGTCAGAAAGCTTTTCAACTACGTTGGCGGGACCTTCCCACTGCACTTCTAACTTGTTTTTCTGCGACGGTCGCAGTATCATTACTTTGTCCCCGACATCGAATCGACGGGTTCTGGCTGTGCGGTCATAGTACACCTTTGACCTATGTTGCGCTTTAGCCATGGCTTGCTCTGATAGCCGTTGAGCACTTCTTAAACGCTCCAGTAGCTTCAAAACGTACTCGACCACTACTGGGTCTTCGGCTCGGCCTTCCCACGATTCTCGAAGCAAGCGAAGAGGAGATCGCAACGAGCGGCCGTACACGAGCTCGGCTGGTGAAAACCCCGTTGCTTCATGCGGGGCAGTCCTTAACGCGAACATGGTAGCCGGCAAACATAGCTCCCAGTCCGTCTTCCTTTCGTAGCATAACGCCCTCAACACTCGCTTCAGAACGGAGTGGAGCTTCTCCACGGAGTTACACTGAGGGTGGTAGACTGAACTATGAATTAGTTTTACTCCGCACCTTTCCAAAAACGTAGTGGTAAGAGCACTAGTAAACACAGAGCCTTGATCCGACTGTATTTCAGCGGGAAATCCAACTCGTGCGAATGTGGAAAGGAGCGCGTTAACTATTTCCACAGAGCTAAGTTCTTTAAGTGGAACCGCTTCGGAGAACTTAGTCGCTGGGCATATCGCGGTCAGCACGTGGCGGTACCCCGACGATGTCGCCGTCAGTGGGCCTACAGTGTCCACTACGAGCCGCCGAAACTGCTCTGTGATGATAGGCACCAGCTACATCGGCGCCCTCGACTTGTCACCCGGCTTACCTACACGCTGACACGTGTCGCATGTCCTTACAAATCGCTCTGCGTCGCGGAAACAACCTGGCCAATAATACTCCTGCAACAACCGTCCCTTCGTTTTCTTGACGCCTAAATGACCTGCCCAAGAATTTCCATGCGACGAGCGCAGTAAATCCTCTCGATAAGCTTGAGGCACGACCAGCTGATCAAACATTACACCCCTTTTGTCAACATACTTCCTGTACAGTATGCCATCCTTCTCATAATAACTTATGTTTTTCGGGGCTATCTTTTCATTTACCCTGCTCAGGATGTTTCGCAAGCTCGGGTCTTTATCATGTTGATTCCTCAAGGCCATGCTGTCTACCATTAACAGTCGCTGTAAGCTTTCCGACGTAGGCGCTACAAGTAAATCTCTGGAATGCTCTTCCAATATTTCTGATGGTGCCCGTGCCGTAGCTTCATCCTCCACGGATGGGACCTCCTGCTGTTGTAACGCTGGCGCAAGTTCGACCTCTGCTGGGGAGTCCTGCGTCAGGCCGATTTCAGCTAAAGGGGACTCAGCAACTGCCTTCGCAGCGAGTTTCCCGTGCTTTCGAACGCGTTAGCGCCATCACATTTGCCTCCCCAAACAGCTGCCCTCTCTCGCGCAGCATCTTGTCAGATCTATTCGAAAACAGGTAAGGGTATTGCGGAGGGAGTGCCGGCGACACGGCAGCTTCCGTCTCGAGCGTGCCGAAAGGACCTTTGATAGTTACCTTTGCGACGGAAAGGCATGCACTGCTCGACTCTACTGCCTGCTTGATCCAAGCACACTCACCCGTGAACATTTGCGGTTCAATGTACGAGCTGTGAACTACGTCCATCGTAGCCGCAGAATCGCGCAGTACGCGGCATGGCTTCCCGTTCACTTCAAGGTCGCGCATGTAAGGTTCGAGAAGCTCGATATTCTCGTCCCTACCACTGATGGATAGAAACACAACTTTTGGTTTTTTACAGTGCGCCACAATGTGACCGGGTTTATGGCAGTTATAGCAAAGGAACGGTTTCCTCGCTTCTAGCTTCCTTTGCTGTTCTAACGCAGGTTCGGTGTTCCGTTCCCACTCTGACGTATTTACGGTTCGGGCATTCCCAATTTCAGGCTCTTCCTTCGTTTTCACAGGCCCTCTCTTTGGCTTGAACCTAAAATCGGGACCCCCTTTTCGACCACTGTCACTGCCTTCGCGAGCCCGACGTGTGACGAATTCCTCTGCTAGCTCTGCGGCTCTGGCTACAGAGTTAACATCTGGCCTGTCTTGCACCCAATGCCTAATGTTCTCTGGTAACCGGTTGTAGAATTGCTGTAGTAAAAAACACTCAATAACCTTTGCGTGGTCACCGTAGGCCTTCTCCTCCTTTAGCCATTCCACCATGTTTGACTTCAGTTTATAGGCAAATTCAGTGTATGACTCACTCCTTACTTTCTCCAATTCACGAAATTTCCGCCGGAATGCCTCCGCGGACAGCCTGTACTTCCTAAGCAAACTGGATTTTACTTTATTGTAATCGTCGACCTCCTCAGTGGATAAACGAGCGATTACTTCTGCTGCCTCGCCAGGTAAGAGTGTGAGCAAGCGCTGTGGCCACGACTCACGGGAGAACCCCTGCTTCTCACACGTCCGCTCAAAGTTCACCAAGAACAACCCAATGCCCTCTCCGAGTTTATAAGGGCGAATTAGTTCTGTCATTTTGAGCGATATGTGCACCCCTGCACTGTTTGCCTTGCTTCTCTGCCCTGCCGTTCGCACGCGCTCTATTTCAACCTCGAGTCGCTTTAACTCGAGCGCGTGATCGCGTTCCTCGCGCTCTCTCGAACGTTGAAACTCGAGTCGTTTTAATTCGAGCTCCCTTTCCTCACGCTCTTTCTCTTGCTGTTCTCTACGCTCCTCTGCCTGTCTTTTTGCGGCTTCCCTTTCTCGAATTATCTCAAGGCATTACGTCAGCTCATCTTCCTCAGCCTCCAGAGCACTAATAGCCTCGATCAATTCTGGTTTCCGGAGTGCGTCAGAAACATCCAAACGCAACTCCTTTGGAAGCTGTAATAACTCCGCTTTACGCAGCAACTTCAAATTCATGGCTGTGTTCAGTGCGACCTTTCCTACTGTACACAACTATCTTGCCGCAGCCCGCTTTGGCGACAACAATAGTTCGAATTACCAGTTACGCTTCCCCACTGAAAAAGCCTGGCAAAACTCAGCAGACAAAGCCCCGCACTCACCACACAATAGCCGAGAATTCCGCGTAGACCCTCGCAAACACTGCATCTGGTTGCGGCCTGGCAGACGAGACGGCTCGTGGATCCGTGTCGCAGCTCAGCCCTCGATTCGTCGAAATGACTGCAGCATCCCACCGCTGCCACCAGTTGTTAAGGGTGTCTCTTGACCGCCGCCGTCAGCATGTTGTGCTCGTAACTTGCATCAGGACCGACGAGAAGGGAAGTACCGGCGAGACGGCGCAGAACAGCAAATCAAAAGAGTTTAATACTACATAGTTAGACCAAAGTGGACATTCAAGTTTACAAACAAAGGTAAGAAGCCGAGGAGCAGAGTTCCGGCAGAGTCTCAATCCAGTCTGCTCCGCCCAGTCTCTCCCTGCGCGTTTTAAAGGGTTCCAGACGCTTGTGTGACGTCAGGCGCCTCCAGACATGACCAAATATGGATCACCTTGTGTTCGCACCACCTACCACGCCACTGGTCACGCCACTGATCACGCGACTGATCGCGCCACGGATCACACCACCGGCGTTCCCACACCCAAGAGCCAGGTGCGAATGAGCCATGAGCTCACCGCGTTCTCGCGCACAGCACATGACGACCTTCGCGGCAGCAGCGTCTCAGGTTCCTCGGCGTCTGGGCATACACTTCTGCGCCTCTACCCCCGATACGTTTACAGGCCCGGGAGCGTTCGCACGCTGTCCGTGGTCTTGCATTTGGGCCCAAAGGGGTTCGCGTAAAATGAAGCGTAACAAGGAGGACGCCCTGTGTTGAGAGGCATTTTCGGAAGCTAAACATGGTGTGCGGCATGAGTTTGTTGTCTTCCAGGTAGGTCTCCAGCCTCTGAAGCACGAATCGCTCGTATACTTTTCCAAAACATGAGGTCAATGAAATGGGTCTTAAATTTTCTTAGCTTGGGGCCTTTCCACATTTTGGAATCATTATTATTTCCGCATTTTTTCTGTAGTTTGAGACAGTACCCTGTTCCCAATGTTTGTTGATGAATTCTGTGAACCTTGTGATAGACTTGTCATCGAGGTTCCGTATCATAGCGTTACTGATGCCATCATTTTCCCGGCGTAGTGTTCTTTTTTGCCGACAGCGTAGCATTTCGAACTTCTTCTGTGGTAATGGGTTTGTCTAGAGCGAGATTAGCATCACCAGTGTATGCGAAGCTACAGTCAGTATTCCTTGTATCGCCAATATAGCGCTGCTTGATGTGTTCTAGCAGTTCCCGGTCTGTGCCTTCGATTCGGTGTGCAATCTTTTGAGTCGCCTTACAAGTTTCAGTCTTGGTCGTCGTTGGGTCTATGAGGGCCCTCAGCAAGGCCCATGTCCTTTTCTAACCTAGTTTACCTTGTAGCTTGTTGCATTTTTGGTCGCAATTGTGCCTTAGTAGCTACATTGCATACTTTTCGGCTTTCCTGGTGACTGCGGTGATCCAAAGTCTCAGTTTGCGGTCGTGGTTCCACCGCTTCCATATTCTTAATAGGCCCCGGCGGGTGTCTCAGAGGTGTAGGAGATGCTTGTCCACCTCGGGCGTGTTTGTAAATAGGGTAACTTCTCGGGTTAATTGTTTCCAGTCTGCCTTGATTCCCGAGCCCCAACTCTTAATGTCCGCGATTTCTTTGTCCTCAAATTCTGCCCAATATTTTCTAAAAGCTTCCCAGTCTGTAAGTCGAGCCAGGCCATGTTATTTTTTAATCGGGAGGGTTTCTATCTGGATTCACAAAATGCTGTGGTAACTGCCAAGCGTTTCCCCGCCGTTTTCCCATCAGGCCTCGCTGGCCCCTCTAACGAACGCCAAGTACGGGCCCGTATCTCGGTTGATACTATTCCCGACGTGCGTTGGTTGAGTGTGGTCTGTAATTAGGCTTAGCCTTCTGGGGTCAGCTTCTCTGACTGAATCCCTGCCTTTCTCAGTTTTTTTACTTATCCCTAGCTCTTCTGTCATGCATTAAAGTCTCCAAGGATGACAAGACCCTTTTTGCCTGCTGCTTGTCCTGCCTTGCACAGAAAGAAGCTGAAGTTGGCTTTCTGCTTGCTGGCTGGGCTGTAGATATTGAGCATAAATATGCTTTTGTCCGTTCTTTTTTTCGTTATGATTTCAATGAGAACGTGGTCAATGTCTGTTGCATCGATGTCATGTCTAATTGAAGTGACTGCTTTAAACAACCAGAGTAGCGACCTTACTTTGGCCACGATCCTCAACGTCATTGAGTTTCAGTGTGCAGTCGGTTTCCTACAGGGCGATTATGTCTGGAGGAGTTGTGGATTTATTCATGTGTTGATTCAGAAGACCCTGCTTTCGACGGATTCCACGACAGTTCCACTGTCATATTTGAAAGGTTTATAACTTGACCGAGCATTTACGGCTACTTGCCATACTCAGGTGATGGCTAAGTATAGAGTTTGCTTCTGGATTTGATGGCCGTGAGTTGCACCAGACGTTCTCTATCCTTGCGCGCCTCTTCTTGGATGTTAGAGATGAGGTTTCTGAGGTTTGCTAGGGCATTTTTCATGGCAGCCATGGTAGTTGTGAATTCCTGGCGCCCTACGATAGCTGTCAGAGTAAAGTCTGTTTGGGGGTTAAAACTGGTCTGTCCTGTTCTCAGGGCCTTCAGTTTATCTATGAGACTGTTTAGTTTTTGCCGGAGTTCGGTGTTTTCTGCCATGAGTATCTGAATAGTCTGTCTTAATTCCTTTACTTCGTTGTTAGGTGACGCACTGCTATTTTACCAAGCAATAGTGTATGTGTATTCATGTTCTTTGGAGAAGTGCAAGAGACAGAGGAAAAAGGTGCTTTCCTGCTCACCATACCGTCGTCCTCCTTCCTGGTGACAGGTTTCTTCTGCTGCTTTTTCTTGGTTTATAGAGCCTGGCGGGCCCTGGACGCCGATCTCGACCATGACCGTGGTTTTGATGCTGATAGGGACCTCGATGGTGAGCTGCCATCCCTGCTGAACCGGCGTTTCTGAGCACGGCCACGTCCATCGGCGCCTTGTGCTCCAGTGGCCGTCTGCTCTTTCGTTTTTGGTCGTGGGCTTCTGGGTCTCCTGAGGCGTTCCTTGCATTCCTTTGCCCGCATAGGGTGCGCTTTCTTGCATAGCGCACACTGGAGCTCAAGGTGTGTCCGGCCTCTATGACTGGATCGATGCAATTTCAGCACACAACGGTGTCTGGTGTCGGGCATACGTCTGCCCTATGCCGAGGCTTGAAGCATGTACAGAAAACTAGCTGCGATGATTGATAGAGGGATGTAGCAACGTGTCTCACCACCATAGTAGTAAACTAAGCGCGGGACGATCTTGCCCTCGAAGGTAATGACTGCACTTTGGGATTTTCCAAGCAATCTCGCATAAAGTATTTTCACTCCTTAGGTACGCACCCGAAGATCGGCTAGTAATACGGTTGGCGTGGTCCCGGCATCCAGTCCGTAAGTCACACCCTTGCACGAGTTGTCCGGCGCGGCTACGTAAGCAATCACTGCATAGTCGTTTGCACCAAAACGTAGACTTCGAAGGATCTGGTGCGCTGATTATGGCGACATTAGATCCATTCCGCTGCCGTATGAGCAGGTTGCCTTCGTTGCAGATGTCCGCGTTACCACATGTCTTAGTTACAGCGCGTGCCATCTGATGCGTGCTTAGTTGACTGATGTTGTGCCTATCCCTCGGTCTAATGATGACCTTGAAGTCCGTTTTCAGCAGTGGAGGCAGTTTTTCTTTACGAAAAGGATTCCCTTTCTGTCTAGGTTGGCTTGACGCTGATTTGTCTACCGCTTCGGCCCTGGTCTCCAGAATGGTGGTCAGACTGTAGTTGTGGTAGGTTGCAGTGAACCATCCCTCTTTGTCAAGAGGCTTCTTTTGTGAGACGCTGGTAACATTTTATCCGCCTTGAGTTTTCTCTTCGATCGATGTCGTGGCTCCGATTGACGCAGCCGCGTCGTCGTCAGCCATTCTCGCGCATTGCGCAGAAACGCGAGTAGCGTTTCATCGGGCCAATGGCCCGATGCCACTTTGGCTTAGAGCAGCGTTCTTCGCCTTGGATCTTCAAACAAGAACTTTCAGAAATTATAGACTTACGGTTAAAAACTGGTTAACCGCCCACTGAGCTTGATTAATAGAAGACGGTCCAGTACTTCACAGGTGGCAGCGATGAGGTTTTCCGGGTGAGATGAGGCGTCGAGGCGGGAGCTTGATCAAGCGAAGCACGTTTGCTTCGTGCCTTTGCTAATGTAGTGTCGTTGGGCCCAGCGTGTGCGCGCATCACCACTACATTGCAGTATAGGCACACGGAAATGCAGTTTGCGAAATCTGATGGTAGCGCCAGAACACACAGCCTAGTGAGTAGGCGCGGCCAAATCGAGTCTTCAATGCGTAGCCTAGCAAGTAGACACAGCAAAACCGAACTTGCGCGTGTATATAATTTTTTAGTGGTGTGCAAGGGGGTCACGGCTGATTATGTAAGCGCCCGAAAAGCGTTCTTTCAAAACGTGCCGAAAAGGGCACTGACGCTTCAGCGTGTTACTGTGTTCAGCGAGCGTACCATTTTCTTAGTATCCTTGGTGGTCGGTACTAACAATGCTGAGGCGGCCCAAAGAGATTCGCTGCCCTGTGGTCCACTGTCGGATGCCTGTATTCAGCTCTCGCCGAGTGGTGCCTCGTCCTCGCACTCCTGCAACCGTGTCCACCTTTCCTATATATATCTTCTCCTTACTTCCGTATGTGGCTGTCCCTGCGCCTCGCTCTCTCTATGTCTACACCTTTTTATTCTACCTTTTTAATTTCTGCTTACCCCCCTTGTGAACTACTGTTCAGGCGTCCACTCCACAAGAAACAATTACGGAGCTCACTTTTATCTTTTTTTCATTTAAGAATGACTCACTACTACAATTACCGAAAATAGCACATGCTTATTTTTACAACAGTTATCTGTCTGATTATCATAAGTCTTGTTGCAGAGACGAGATAGCTTATGACGTGCGCTGAAAACGACATTGACACCATATTTTTATGATACTTTATTTACGACACCTTACAAACATACGAAATGACCACTATTCTTTTTAAATGCGAAGCACTTCTTAGCGAACTTCAGCTACTTTGAGCGTATCTATCTATCTATCTATCTATCCATCTAGCCGCCTTCGAAATTTAGCTCTCCTGGCTGTTGCGATACTGGTACCGATACCAAACTTGGTATGGAATATAATGACAGTACGAAGAACATATTGATATGTGGGTTTTAACGTCCCAAAACCAACATTTGATTATGAGAGACGTCGTAATGGAGGGTGCCAGAAATTTCGACCACCTGGGGTTCTTTAACGTGCACCCAAATCTTAGCACACGGGCCTACAACATTTCCGCCTCCATCAGAAATGCAGCCGCCGCAGCTGGGATTCGAACCTGCGACCTGCGGGTCAGCATCCGAGTACCTTCGCCACTAGACCACCACGGCGGGGCTACGAAGAACGTATTTCACCAGTCTGTTGAAAAACATGACACGGTTGTCATAAATGTCATTATTTACATCTCATGGTCCTGCAGCTCTTGCGGTGGTTTCGCTCACATGGCATGTTGCAAAGCTGGTATGGTGTGACATGATTGCTTGGCGAACAGAAGCGGCAGACCCTAACAGGAAAATTACGACAAGCGTGTAATGTAACAGTATGCTACATGCCAAGCTCATGATGCACTCGCGGGCGTTTCGCTAGCATCGCATATACCAAATTTGGTATTATGGTACGTGAATGGATGACGAAAGTATGTGACTGGCGCAAACATTATAAACATGAGATGCGTGTCATGTAACAACACGACTAAATGCCACACTCATGATGCGCTCGCGGCCGTTTCGCTATTTTTCATGTGAAATTTGGTATTACGTGACGCCAATGGATGACGAAGTTATGTGACTGGTGCAAACATGATAATCATGAGATATGTGTCATGTGAGAGCATGACTACATGCCACAGTCAAGGCGCCAATACATTTCTACGTGACACGGTGCGCGTGCTCACCGGCGTTCATTTCGTCGCGTCATACCAGCGTTGCCACGCTAAGCGCCAGTCCTGCTATATACTCGCAGGCACAAGCCGCGCTGCGTCTTTGACGCATGCGCGTTTAAGCTCGTCCAGCATCCCCCCATCATGAAAAGAAGGTGACGCTATGTTGTCTTGGTGACGCCTCGGCACGAAATGCAGCATGTCGCATTTCGTGCCGGTTGCCGTCGGGCCGCGCCGATGGACGCTCGTCACGCCGGTCGCGCCGGTAGTGCCTGGAGTCGAGTGCTCGCGTTTTGCTAGCCTACCGTCGATGTGCCCAACGTGCACGCACGTCAACGCTACATTGTAGTATATTAGGCTCTTCATGATGCGCTCGTGGCCGTTTTGCTAGCTTCATACATACCAAATTTAATGTTACGTGACGTGAAGTGGATGACGAAAGTATGTGAGTGGTGCAAACATGATAATCCTGACACGCGTGCCATGTACGAGCATGACGACATTTCGGTAACTCTACATATACTCTACATATACCAATGTTTCGGTAACTCTACATATACCAAATTTGATATATCACGTGACGCGAATAGGTGACGAAGTTATACGACACATCCAAACATGATAATCGTGACACGGAAGTCATGTACGGCATCATTTGCCTCCACCTCGTAACAATGTGCTTATTTTAAAGTGACATATCAACCTTTCTCTTTCATGCTTCGCATATGATCGATTGCCACAATACGTGGGATCTACCAATATTTTTAAGGTTTTCTTCTTTCTTTCGATGTATTGATTATAATAATGCTGCCATATATCTGCCAAACTATCTTAATTTTTTCACTCAGAATGAATGACACCAACGCCTACCTCTTTTAAAAGCGCCCTATTGCAAAAGATGGCAGCATATCCACGGAGTGAATGATGGAGAGTGAGGCGAAGCATTCGTCCATCCATGCCTCCGTCTGTGTGACCATCCATGCGTCTGTTCATGCGCCCGTCCCTGCGTTCGTTCATGCATCCTCCCATGCGTCCGTTTATGCGTCCATCCATGCATCTGTCTGTGTGTCTGTTCATCCATCTATTCAACACTCCAAGTCCCACCATCTCGCATCTTTTTATTATAATGTTACGGGTAACTTATTTAATAAATTAAATGCGATGCACTGTGCTCGGCGAACAAGATGGCGACAGTTCATAAACAACCAGCCACCAACGTCGTCTTTCTCTTTCTTCCAGACAGTCTGTGCCGGCTGTTGTGTATCATAACCCCCCGGCGGTAGAAGCACCGTCTCGGTGCTTGAGCAACTCGGATGCGGTAGAAGGAGGGCGATAGGGCTTGAGTCGAGCTATGTGCACGATGTCACTCGGAGGTGACAATGATGACGTTGAATCGGCTGGAACGATCTCGTATGTAACGTCAGTCACCTGGCGAACGACGCGGTATGGTCCAGTGTAGCGTGACAGCAGTTTTTCAGAAAGCCCTACACGCCGAGTGGGGGACCAGAGGAGGACAAGGGAACCCGGTGAAAAGTGCACGTTTCGATGATGGGAATCGTAGAGCTGTCTTTGGTGCTCCTGTGAAGCCTGGAGGCGGCTGCGGGCGAGTTGGCGTGCGTGGACGGCTCGCGCGATGGCTTCGCCGGCATACTCCGTGACCGAGGGCAGCAAGGTGTCAAATGGTAGGGCGGGTTCTCGGCCGTATAGAAGATAGAATGGTGAATAGCCGGCAGTGTCGTGACGTGACGAATTATATGCGAACGTCACAAATGGCAAATGAACGTCCCAGTCCTGGTGGTCGGCCGCTACGTATTTAGAAAGCATGTCGGTTATGGTGCGATTGAGGCGCTCCGTAAGACCGTTCGTTTGTGGATGGTACGAAGTGGCAAACTTGTGCTTGGCAGAGCAAGAGCGCAGGATTTCATCCACGACAGCTGATAGGAAGGTGCGGCCCCGGTCAGTGAGAAGTTGGCGTGGAGCTCCGTGTACTAAAATAATATCATATACAAGAAAGTCCGCCACATCGGTTGCGCAACTCGTCGGAAGGGCTCGTGTGATAGCGTACCGTGTCGCATAGTCTGTGGCGACAGCGATCCATTTGTTGCCTGAGCTGGAGATCGGGAATGGGCCAAGCAGGTCGAGGCCAACTCGAAAAAAAGGTTCAATAGGAATGTCGATCGGCTGAAGGAATCCAGCTGGTAGAGAAGATGGCTTTTTGCGGCGCTGGCAGGGTTCACAAGCGGCGACGTAGCGTCGAACAGAGCGGGCAAGACCAGGCCAAAAGAAACGACGGCGTACACGGTCGTATGTGCGAGAGACGCCCAAGTGGCCCGCCAAAGGAGCGTCATGAAGTTGTTTGAGAACAGTCGCACGAAGATGTGCTGGTATGACGGGGAGCAAGTCATGGCCATATGGATCGAGGTTACGGCGATACAGGATGCCGTCTTTTACCAGGAACATTTGTAGAGATGCGTCGCGAGGCCTTGACTCAAGTTTGCCAATGATGGTTCGCAGGGAAGCATCCAGGCGTTGTTCGTGCCCAAGGTTGAGTAGCTGCGTCACAGACAGCAGGTCTGGAAAGGTGTCAGTATGGGCAGCCTCTTCCACGGGGTAGCGTGATAAGCAATCAGCATCTTGGTGTGACCGCCCTGTTTTGTACGTTACGGTGAACGTGTATTCTTGTAATCGTAGAGACCAACGAGCGAGGCGTCCTGTGGGATCCTTGAGTGAGGCCAGCCAGCAGAGCGCGTGATGGTCGGTGACTACTCGGAATGGACGCCCGTATAAGTACGGGCGAAACTTGGCGACTGCCCACACGAGAGCGAGACACTCACGTTCCGTGATTGAATAGTTGCGCTCGGCTGTAGATAGGAGGCGGCTTGCATATGCTATAACACGGTCATGTCCTCGTTGATGTTGCATTAGCATTGCCCCGATGCCATGCCCACTAGCGTCAGTGCGAACCTCGGTTGGAGCTGATGGATCGAAATGGGCTAAAATCGGCGGTGTTGTAAGGACCGTCGTGAGCTGCGAAAAAGATGAAGCTTGATCAGCGCCCCAGAAAAACGGGGTGTCCTTCTTCAGGAGGTTTGTGAGTGGGCGTGCAATGATGGCGAAGTCCTTAACAAACCGTCGAAAGTAGGAGCACAAGCCCACAAAACTGCGAACGTCCTTTGTTGACTTCGGAACAGGAAAGTCCGTGACGGCGCGAATTTTCTCGGGATCCGGGCGGACTCCTGCGGCATCGACGATGTGGCCAAGTACGGTTATTTGACGACGAGCGAAGTGGCATTTCGACGAGTTCAGTTGAAGTCCGGCTCGACGAAAAACTTCAAGAATCGCCGATAAACGCTTGAGATGGGAGTCGAATGTGGGCGAGAAAACGATAACGTCGTCTAAATAACATAAGCAGGTTGACCATTTAAACCCTTGGAGCAACGAGTCCATCATTCTTTCGAATGTGGCCGGCGCATTACAGAGACCAAAGGGCATAACTTTGAAGTGATAAAGCCCGTCAGGAGTGACGAATGCGGTCTTCTCACGGTCCATCTCATCCACAGCGATCTGCCAATAGCCAGATCGAAGGTCGATAGTGTAAAAATACGTAGCACCGTAAAGGCAGTCTAAGGCATCGTCGATTCTAGGCAGTGGATAAACATCTTTCTTGGTAATTTTGTTGAGATGCCTATAATCTACACAAAAGCGCCATGTTCCATCCTTCTTTCTGATCAAGACGACAGGAGAAGCCCAGGGGCTACAAGAGGGTTCGATTATGTCTTTTGCAAGCATCTTTTGGACTTCCTGTTGTATGACTGTGCGCTCGGACGCGGAAACACGGTATGGACGTCGGTGAATGGGACTCGCGTCACCGGTATTGATGCGATGAGTAACAACACTCGTTCGGCTTAAAGCTGTGCTGGCGAAGTCTAAAATGTCACTATAGGACTCCAGGACGTGACGAAGGGCTTTCGCTTGATCAGGAGCGAGGTCTGATGGTACCATGTGGTCAACGTCGACGCCCGATGAACGTGTTAGAGTTGGTTCATTGTCTGAGGTGCAGCAATCATCCACTCTGAAGGGTTCAACTGTATGGTCTTGTAGAGCAGTAATTTCGGCCAGGGAGATACCTTGTGGAAGAACTTGGGCAGTGAGGGCAAAATTGACAATAGGAAGGCATGTGCGGTTTTCAACGATTGTCAAAATGGTGTGCGGAACAGCGACGCCATGCGTAAGCATCACGGCATGAATTGGTGCCACCATGTAATCGCCGTCAGGTACAGGTGGTGTAGAGAAGAGGTCGATATGTGTGACACAATTAGGCGGAAGGCGTGCGAAATCAATGCAGCAAAGGCGACTTTGGGGTGGGTTGGTCAGATCGGAAAGTAGAGGCATTTCAAGGTCAAGACAGCCGGCCGAACAATCTATAAGGGCCGAGTGAGCGATTAGAAAATCCATGCCTAGAATTACTTCATGAGGACAATTTTCTATAACGGTGAAAAGAACAGCAGCGCTTCTATCGGCGATAGTCACACGGGCAGAGCACATGCCAATAATCGCGGCAGTTCCCCCGTCGGCGACTCGAACGGCTCGATTAAAGGCGGGTGTGACAACTTTCTTTAGGCGGCGACGAAGAGCAGCACTCATTATGGACACATGCGCGCCGATATCGATCAACGCGCGCACAGGTACATTGTCTAAAGTAACGTTCAACAGATTCCGGGTGGTCGGTAATGTGACACGAGGATTTCTTGCAGATGTCGTCGTCAATGCAGCTTCACCTCCAGAAGCTGCACTGTCTAGTTTTCCGGTCGGGGGCGCTGCGAATAGGTCGGAGAGGCAGGACGGCGTTGTCGGGGCGAACGAGATTGACGGCGAGCAGGGGATGGTGAGCGGGCGTAGCGAGGTCTCGTCAGAGGTGCGGCAGAATCGGAGGATGTGGTCGGCATAGGGGAACCAAAATCAAATGTTGAGGACGACTTTATCAATATATTCCCCATAGAGAAGCACCGCCATTCAGTGGACATTCCAAGGACTAAACGAGAGGTGGCACACGCACACTTTCTTACGGCTTGCGCTTCGGTTCTACTTGCCACCTTCAACCACCTTGAGTTCATTGTATATACTAGTTCACTGTATTCATGGCACTGCGGCCCAATGCTCGCTTAACCTTTCTAAAACCAAGCAAATTACGCCCAGCGAGTATCACGTAGCAACCTTTTCTTGTCAGATAGTGCTCAATGTACATGCCAGTGGCTGCTAATGTGAAATGAGAGACAGGCGGATTCAGCTTTTAATTTCTTACGGCTTGCGCTTCGTATCTGCTTCCCCCCTTTAACCCCCTCGAATTCATTCATGGTAAATACTAGTTCATGGTATTCATGGCCCTGCGGCTCTGGATTGGATAAACTTTTATTGGGTCCTCCAAAACACAGATCACTGTGTTGCGGGCAGCCCCCACGTGGGGACTGAGATGTCAAGCTCCTCAGCCGCCTCGCGGGCTTGGTGGACAGCCCAGAGCTGATCTGCCAAGGACGAGCTGCGGATTGCCGCCTCCCATCTGGCAGAGGTGATGTTCGATATATGAGCGAATTTGGTGCACTGCCAGAGCATGTGTTCTAATGAAGCTATTTCCCCACAATGTGGACAAAGATTACTTGGGTATGGGTCAGGGTACATAATGTGCAACATTTTCAAAGTAGGGTACATCCGCGTTTGCAAAAGCCTTAATGTAAGTGCTTGGGGCCGGGTTAGATTTTTGTGAGGTGGAGGGAAAATCCTTCTAGACAGGTAGAAATGTTTAGTGAGCTCGTTATATGTTGTAAGAATTTCCCGGTTATCCCCTTCACCGGTAGAAGGCATCCCCGAAGAGGCGCGGTTGGAGAGTTCTCGTGCCGCCTCGTGTGCTGCTTCATTGAGATTGGGAGGGGAATCGTTGATTTGCCCAAGGTGAGCTGGGAACCAACTCAGAAGATGATGCGTTATTTTCTTGCCTTGCAGTATTCTCAGCGTTTGTTCAGAGACCGTCCCCTTGGCCAACGCCCGTAGTGCTGCCATGGAATCACTGTAGACGACTTCAATGTTATCCATCTTGAGTGCTAAGGCGATGGCCACCTATTCCGCAATGATTGGGTCTTTCGTCCTGACCGTCACTGAGTTGACGACATGACCAGCCCCATCGACCACCACAGCCACAAACGCTTTCCCATTGGCGTAAAAAGCCGCGTCAACAAATACGACCCCTCGTTTCTCGTTTGAGACTTGACGAAGTATAGTCCTGGCCCTCGCTATTCTTCTTCCGACGTTGTGTTCTGGATGCATGTTTCGTGGTATAGGAGACACCGTAATATTCTCCCTGATGTTGTCGGGGATATCATTGTAATTGCGTCTGATTGCCATTGGGTGTTGGCCCAGCTCCTGCAGGATCATTCTCTCTGACCTTGTTGTAGATAACCTTGCAAACTGTGCTCTCTCTTGGGCTTCTGCTATTTCTTCGAGCGTGTTGTGAATGCCAAGCTCAAGCAGACGCTCGGTGCTGGTATGTATGGGTAGGCCCAGGACCTTCTTGATAACTTTCCTGAGGAGCACATTCACTGTCTCGGACTCTGCTCGTGACCAGTTGTGCATTGCTGCCTCGTACGTGAAGTGGCTTAGAACAAACGCAAGCATCAACCTGATGAGGTTGTCTTCCTTGATCCCATTTCTTTTGTTGGCCACTCTGCGTATGAGGTGCACCGCACTGTCTGTTTTCCAAGTTAACTTGGCTATAGATTTGCTGTTGCTGCCGCTAGACTCTATCAGCATGCCCAGGACTTTGATGGAGTCGACCCTCTTGACTGCATCCAAATGATTTGTACGGAGGTGGATGTCTGTCTGGTTTAACGGCTTTCATCCCCTGGGCTTCGGTCCCTGGCGTGCAGTCTGATACAGTAAAAGTTCTGACTTACTCGAGGAGCGCTTGAGCCCAGAAGGACAAAGGTACTCTTCTACGGTATCAATCGCCTCTTGCAGGGCGCTCTCAATCTGCCCCTCGCTTCCACCTGTGCACCAGAGGGTAATGTCATCTGCGTAGATGCTGTGCTTCAATCCTTCAATGCTCGATAATTTCTTTGACAGTCCAATCATGGCAATGTTGAACAGCATTGGTGAAATCACTGCCCTTTGCGGCGTGCCCCTTGCTTCTAGTTCGATTGCTGCGGTTTCGATATCTGCAATCTTCATCACGGCTTTCCGATCTGTAAGAAAGGACCATACGTAGTCATAGAAGACTTTCCCCAGACTAAGCTTAGAAATTGCTTCGAGTATGAATGAGTGGTGGATGTTGTCAAACGCTTTTTCTAGATCTAGGCACAGAATTGCTCTCACGTCTCTGGTTTTCTTGTCGATGACCATTGTGTTTGATAAGCTTCAATGCATCTTGTAAGAATAGCCCTGCCCTGAATCCAACCATATTGTGTGTATATATGTCGTTATCTTCCAAGTACTTGTTTATCCTGTGCAGTATGGCATGTTCTGCAACCTTGCCGATACATGATGTCAAGGATATTGGCCTCATGTTGTCCAAGTTAGGGGGCTTTCCTGGCTTAGGAATGAGGATCGTCCTGGCCAGCTTCCACTGCTCTGGCACCCTGCGTTCTTTCCATGCTGCATTGATCACATCCTTCAGGGTTTCAATTGAATCGTCATCAAGGTTACGAAGGGCCTTGTTTGATATACCGTCCGGGCTAGGGGCCGACCTGCCGTTGAGATCATGCAAGGCTCTTCTGATCTCCTCGATGTTAAAGTCGCCCTCAAGACCGGGTTTGGGCCTGCCCTGGTACTGTCTACTTGGTGGTGCCAGTCCTGTTTTGATTGGGAGGTACTTATGCACGAGCCGCTGCACAACTTGCTGTTCTGTAGTGCGCCCTAACTCTTTATGCAAAATTCGAGCGATAACATGCTTTTGATTTGTATTGGTGGTGTTTTTGTTCAGGAGATGTTTTAACATATTCCATTTCTTGCCATTGCGCATCTGACCATCGACGGAGTTGCAGATTTCGTCCCATTGCTGCCTGGATAGTGCGCGACAATGTTCCTCGACTAATCTGTTTACCTCAGCTATCTTCTTCCTCAGTCTTCGGTTCAGGCGCTGACCCTTCCAACGGTTCAGTAGTACTTGTTTTGTTTCAAGAAGACGAGCGAGCCGGCTATCCATTCTTTCAACCGGAAAGTATGTGGTAATGGTGGAGGAGACGGATTTGATGTCATCTTTAATCTGTTTGACCCACTGCTCCAAGCCTTATCTGTGGCCATCTTGTTCCCTTTCCATGCTTATCTTCCTGAACTTATCCCAGTCTGTGAAGTGGAATTCTCTCTGCTTTTTACGCTCCACGGAGAAGGTAGGGACAAGAATGCAGTGGTCACTCCCTAGATCTACAGCAAGGTTCATCCACTGGGCCTTCTTGATGTTCCTTACAAATGTAAGGTCCGGGGTGGAATCCCTGCAGCAAGATGTACCAAGCCTTGTTGGTAGGCTGGGGTCTGTGATTTTGGAAAGATCAAGTTCACTAGCCCTTTGCCAAAGTCGATTTCCTTTCCCAGTGTTGTACTTGTAACCCCATGTATTATGAGGGGCGTTGAAATCACCTGCTCTGACGAGTGGGCATTCCCCGTCGATATTAACAGCTTTCTTCAGAACCGTCTTGAACGCTGGCTTTTGTTCCTTTCGACTGCTGTATATATTAAGAATGAAAATGCTCTGACGGTTGCTGGTACCTGGCGCGATCTCTACCATGACGTGTTCCAACCGGCCTGCTTCTATCTTGAGGTCGTGGGTTACGTGTGTTAGTTTGTTGCATACGAAGATGCAGACTCCCCTCCCTTCAGTATCCCCTATTACAGGCCGGAATCCGAGCAACGTTGCTTGCGATGAAAGGGTCTCTTGTAATAATATAATATGAGGCTTTTCTTGGCTGCTCCTGATATACTGCTGTAGGGCTGCCTTCTTTTTAAGGTAACCTCTACAGTTCCATTGCCAGATGCGAAATGCTTCACGTAGCGCTGCCATCATGGTTATTACATGGACGGGCAGAGCCTGATGCTGCACCTGTCGACAGATTTGGTACCACTAGTATTGGTGGCCGAAGGGGTGAGTTTGATGCATGAGGAGGCCTTGCTGTATTGTGAAGATTTGCTTCGACCTTTGTAATGCGCAAAGTCATATGCTCTTCCAGTGCCGCCACGGTTGACTGTAGCCTACCCATCTGCTCGCTAAGATTGGCTACTACTTTGCTGAGCGTGTCAAAGACCTCTTTCATATCTGACATGGTCGTTTGGCTGGCTTCCGTGTGTTCTGCCATGACTGCCCTCTTTTTTGTGGTTCTCGAGTCCCCCACGTTTTCAGCCACAGGGACATCAACTGGCTGAGGAATTGGCTGTGAAGATTGCCTGCTGGTTAGCTTAGTGAGAAGAATTTTTATTTCCTTTAACTCAGCTGATAGCCTCTCATCCGATTTTGTAAGTCTCGCGTTTTCTTGCTCTAGCTGTGCAATTCTATCATGCTCTGGCAGCTTACCTGTCATCACCTCTGCCGCAACGTTGCGCACTCGCTCAGCCCAGCTGCCTTTCGATGAAACAGCAGGCGTCATCCCCGGGTGTGAAGCCGTGATCTCGAACTGAACGCCAGGCAGCTGGCCATTCGGGTGCCGCCCAGGCTGATCCCGACCCTGATGGTGACCTTGAGAGCTCGAGCGCCCCTGTGATTGGGAGCAGGCCTTGGGTGTAGAACCTCTTCTGGAACGAGACCTCCCCCTGGAGTGGGGCCGCCTTTCGTGTTCTAGTGTAGTCTGGATGCTCTGGGTCCCGTAGGCTGGAATAAGCTGCTTGTCGTTGATGTCTGGACTCGACGTGATTGATGCGTCCCGGGCTTCTGCGGCTGCTCACGATCTTTCCCAACGTCTGCGTAGGGCACTAAGAACCTGTTCTTGCACTCCTTGTCTGCCGTGGGATGGTGACCGTCGCACAGCCTGCATCTTGGATTGCACTGGTGCAAGCTATCTGGGTTCTTGATCTCGCAGCCTCTGCAGATGGTTTCAGCTGGGTTCGGACAGACGTCAGACCGATGTCCCAGCTTTCCACAGACGTAACATCTATCTATGTTCTTGCGGTAAAGGGAGCACTGCAAAAGTGAAGGTCCATATCTCACAAATCTGGGCACCTTGTGTCCTTCGAACGCTATGAAAATTGTCCCGGTGTCCTTGATTCTCTTGGCCTGCAGCGCGAGCGGGTTGTTCGCGTTCACAATCTTTCGGGTCAAAGTGTCCTGAGTATCGCTTACGGGGATCCCGCGAATCACTCCTTTACAAGTATCGTGGGGTGCCGTGGCGTATGCGCTAACCTCGAAAACTTTGCCTCCAATGTCAATTTGCTTGACCTTGAGGTATCTTGAAGCTCTGTTTTTGTCCGGAGTGCTTGCCACCATAATGTTCTGCTACAAAATGGAACAGATGATGTCCTGCATGGCCTCCTCCTCTTTGATGCAGGCCGCCAGTACTATCGCGTCTGCCGCGGCTCCAGTGCCAATTCTCGAGATGTTTAAACCTCCCCCTGGTCGTAGCACAATTTTTCTGAAGTCCTTGGGTAGTGGCGGCATGCGTCCAGCTCGCACGATTGTATGCTTGGTATTATACCTACTACGACTGGCTTGAGCGTCTCCCGCAATGCCAGCTTTAGTTGAACCCTTGGCAGCGGGAACGCTAACCGCGGCTTGCTTATTCCTTGAGCGTCTCGTTTCGGCTTCCTTTCAACCCATGTCTTCCATGCAATCCTCTGGAGAGATGTCCTCTCCATCTACTTGGTATTCTATTCTCAGTGGCAGGTCCTGGGATGCGCAGAGCGTTGGGTCACGTTGGCGCCGGGTCGGCGCATCGGCGACAATCGCCGCCTTGGTTGTTAGGCTTAAATCCCCCTGTGGCGTTGCCGTGTAAAAATGCCCCCAAAACGGTTTAAAAGTCCACTCACCAGCACAAAGGTGGTATCTGCTGATTTCTCGAGAACTTAGGCACGTGATGGAACTGAAACCTCGGCGACAAATTCGTGAATACCGCAGGAAAGCATTCTTGAAAGCAGGAGCCGATCTTCGCGCGTCCACACTGGTCGGCACCTAGAGCGTCTCCCGTCTCTGGGTAACGTTGTCAGAGTGACTCCTGCGGCTCAACGCTCGCTAAACCTTTCTAAAACTAAGGAGGTTACACCCAGCGAGTATAAAGTAGCAACCCTTTCTTGTCCGATAGTGCTCAATGTGCATACCAATGGCTGCTAATGGAGATCGCAGCGTGCGCGTTGACTAAAAGCCGAACGCTCCTGTCTCTCATTCTCCATTAGCAGTCATTAGCATGTACATTGAGTACTATTTTTTATTATTAAACAACGCACAGAAGAAATCTTTCGCCGGCACCACCTTGGAGGTCAAATGTTATACCTATTTCGGGTATGTGCCACTGGTGGTTACGTACTACGAGGGACGCACAAGCCACGCCATAAGGAGCTTCGCCCCTAAAACCAGCGCCACTGGGTACCAGCGTCCAGCGCCATGCCTGATTATGGGCTGGCACCAGCGCCTCCCAGCGCTGGTACTGGGACACTGGAGCGGCAGCATCCCAGTACTGTGCGCATTTTGGCTTCACAGGGTTTAAACGGGGGTGCCCATTTACCATAAATAAATAAATATATAAGTAAAGTATCGCACAATCAAAATAAAAAATAAAAAAACTAATGCTTCCTGATGGGATTTAAATTAACCACCTTCCGATTTCGAACTTAGTACACTAACCATTAAGCTACGCCAGAACGTGCCTGATGGAATATAAATTCACTATTTATTCAAAGAAAGCACCATTCAACTTTATGTTTACAAGCTGCACAGTCAATATTGACGCGATATTCATTTCCAAATAACAATTGCGCCCTGATTCGAGAGTGACGAACGGCTTCGGGGCACCGAATGATGTGCGGGTATTATTAACAAGAGCGCAAAGCTTTTTGAAGCATCCACATTTCAACTCAGAAAAAATCTCAAATTCACTGGAGGAGCAACCACAGATTCTCGGCTGTTGCTGCCGATAATTTTTTCCTTGGGTAATCGGTTGTCGCACTGGCTATTGGTCAACATGTACAACTGGATTAAAATGACCTGTTCGATAGATATGCACACATACGAGTAAATATTGAGTATTTTCGCGCAAGTGACGATGTAGCGGTATCCATTCCGCGTGCCTGATTACATACATATGTGCATGCAGTTATATCAATACCTGCAACTAAAAAAACCGCTGAAGAAATTACTAACGCAATCCACTGTATAAGTATGCCAGTGTGTTAGTTCACTAACGCGCACCAAATTACCAACTAAAAATTGCGTTACGAATGAGTCAGAGAAGTGCTGGCTACTACGCTCAGAAGGAAGCTTTCAATGACAGCCCGCGTTGCTGAAAGCACGACACATCGATCATCGTCGCTCCTTGTGCGGGCACCGCACACGCAAATAAATGTCTGATTTAGGCTCATGGGTGTCTAAATTGTACTTTACAGTCATTCTTACTTTATCGAATTGAACCTACGTAAAGTAAAAAGCGCCGGCAGCATGTACACCAACGCGGCCGGCACGATAGGCCTCGCTGGGACGGGCCACTGGGTAAGGCCGCTTTCGAAGCAGTTGAGTTGCGATTCCTGAAGTTTTGGCGTTCAAGCTTCGCAACATTTGTAGCTGTTACCAAAACTGTACCTAAGTAAGGAGAAGGTCAATCATTGCCAGACTGGCATTTATGGAGTGGCGATACCGAGCGACAGTCATTTTTCTAGCCATATGCTGGCAGTATACAGTGGGCATGCCAGTGTACAGATATATGCAGCTACATCATTCACAACAATTGAAAAAACGCCCGAAGAAATACTAATGAAATCCACTGAAAACGTATGCCAAGGAGTCGGTTTACGAAAGCGTACCAAATTACCAATCGGAAATTGCGTGTTGTAACATATCAGTCGGAGAAGTACCGGCTAAGTGCGGACGGCAGCTTTCGATGACAAGCTGCGTAGCTGAAAGCGCGACGCATCGATCGTCAGCGCTCCTTGTGCGAACATTGACACAAGACAAAATAGTTTATTTAGGTTCATGGATGTCTAAACTATACCTTACAGTTATCCTCACACTTTAAAAGTGGGTGTACACGAAGCAAGAAGTGCCGGTGGCACATACATCAATGCGGCCGGCACGATAATGCTTGCTGGGCCAGGCACTGGGTAAGACCGCTGTTGACGCGGTGAGTTGGGGTGGTTGAAGTTTCTGCATTTGAGCTTCGGAACATTTCTAACTGTTACCTGAAGTAAGCAGAAGGATAATCGTGGCCAGACGCACATTTACGCAGTGTGGTGGAATCGAACGACAGCTTTTCCTCTCCTCTCTGCTGGGCAACCTTGCGAAGTGATCGAGAGAGCTCATTTACGTTTCATCAACTTGGCGGCAAAAACATTTTTCTCTTTGTGTTAGGAGTGGCGTCCAGCTCTAGGCTTATAAACATTGCAACTTGAAATCGTTACAGCAATACACGGCTGATGCAAATGATTGATTAGTGGTGTTTATTGGCGCAAGGGCCAGATATGGCCAAAGAGCACCAGAGCGATGATAATGAATTGTGGGATGTGCAGTGTAGATAAAACAAATGTGACATGGCTGTAAATGGGCCTTAAAAAACAGTCGCTGTAGGTGTGTAAAAATATACATATGGTAAAATTATGGCATTGACAAATGATGTGAGCTATGGAGACATAAAATGATTTAAAAGTGATAAGTATGTCAAATAAAAACTTGGCATGGAGCACCAGTGCCTCGACAGAGCCCTTAAAACAAGAGCATGGAGGCCTGGGCTCATTGAAATCTGCTATCACAGCAGCATCCTCTGAACAGAGGATGTGCTATGAACCTGTTGGGCTAAAAACATTAAATGTTGGACTAAACACATTCAGTACTACATCCTTTAAAAAGCTTAAAACTGATTTTGTATCAAAAAGCGGCTCTTCACCGAGAAACATAATCGGATGTAAAGGAAGATTATAGCGGTATGCTAAAGCAAAATGTTTCTTTCTCTCCCTTTCAGCTTCCGCACACTCCAGGAGGACGTGGAGGACGGTTAGCCTGTCACCACATCTAACACAAGTAGGAGGTTCATCGCCAGTCAGAAGAAAGTTATGAGTACCATAAGTGTGTCCTATTCTGAGGCGACAGAATAGGACATCAGTTCGCCGTGTTCTTGTAGCGGAGGGCCAGTAACCCAACCATGGCTTAATCAAATGAAGCTTATTATTTATTTCTGTGTCCCACAAGCGTTGCCAGTGGCTTCGCAGTTTCTTTCGTAGAAAGGGTTTTAGATCTATTGCTGGGACAGTAGCGGTGGGGTTAATAGCGCGCATTATAATTGACGTGGCCATTTGGTCAGCTAACACATTGCCCTCGATACTTCTATGGCCAGGTACCCAGCAAATAGTAACATGCTGGTTGGACATATACGCTGTACACAGAACGGAATATAGCTCACTTATTATCGGATTTCTGAATCTGAAAAGGGATCTTAATGCATTTACGACGCTTAACGAGTCTGTGAATATAATTGATTTTTGTATGTTTGATTTCCGTATATGCTTCACAGCGGACAATAGTGCTTAACCCTCAGCCGTAAATATACTTGTTTCCGGGTGCAGCACGCCGGATTCCGAGAAGGATGGTCCGACGGCTGCATAAGCCACCCCTGCATGCGACTTAGAAGCGTCAGTATAAAACTCTACGCATGAGTAGTTGGACTGGAGTTCTCGGAAATGCATTTTAATATGTGCTTCAGGTGCGTGTTTAGTGATCTCAACAAATGAGGTGTCACAGTGTATAAGCTGCCACTGCCACGGCGGTAAAAGTATCGCTGTGGGCGTAGGACAGAGTTACAGCAACGGAACACACATTTCCTCACATAAGTTTCTCACACGCAAGGAGAACGGCTTTCTCACTGTGGGTCGATTATGGAAGAGGGTGGCAGCGGTCATATCGTTTATAGTTGAATAAGACAAATGCTTGATGTTTGCACGTACCTTTATAAAATATGTGAAACTGCTATAGGATCGCTGCAGGTGAAGTGACCACTGATTCGACTCTACATAGAGGCTCTGGATCGGGCTTGTCCTGAAAGCACCGGTTGCAAGTCGGATACCCAGATGGTGAACGGGGTCTAGGATTTTTAATGCACTTGGCGTTGCGGAATGATAAATTATAGAGGCATAATCAAGGCGCGACCCGACAAGGCTTTTGTATAACTTCAAGAGGCACTTTCGATCACCACCCCATGTTGTACGTGACAGGAGTTTTAGGACGTTCATCGCTTTCAAACATTTCATTTTGACATATTTAATATGGGGAATAAACGTAAGCTTAGAATCTAAAGTGGTTCCCAGGAATTTATGCTCGCTGCTTACAGAGAGTTGGTCTCCCTTGATCGTAATATTTGGAAGTGGCATGACCCCTCGTTTGTTGGAGAAGAGTACGCAAGTACTTTTCTGGGTGTTTATTTTAAAACCGTTTTCATTTGCCCATTTAGAGAATTTATTCATTCCAAGCTGCACTTGTCGTTCGCAGACAGACATATTGCAAGATTTGAAACTCATCTGCACATCATCAACATACACGGAATAAAACATCGCACTTGGAATGACTGACTGCAGGGAGTTCATTTTTACAATAAAGAGTGTGCAACTAAGCACGCCCCCTTGCGGAACACCAGTCTCTTGAGTAAAAGTTCTAGAGAGAGCATTTCCCACTTTTACGCGAAAGGTTCGGTTAGACAGGTAACTTTTAATTGTGTTTAGCATGTACCCACGGATGCCCATGGTGACAAGATCGCGGAGAATCCCAAATCGCCATGTGGTGTCATACGCCTTCTCTAAGTCTAGGAATACCGAAAGTACAAACTGCCTATGAATAAATGCATCTCTGATGTATGTCTCTATGCAAACAAGGTGGTCTGTTGTCGACCTCCCCTCTCTGAAACCACACTGATGGGGGTCTAGTATACTGTTACTTTCTAAAAAGTGGATTAAGCGCCGGTTTATCATTTTCTCATATAGTTTGCATAGACAGCTTGTTAGCGCTATTGGCCTGTAGCTGGCGGCCAAAGACGGATCTTTGCCTTGTTTAAGTACTGGGATGACTATAGCTTCTTTCCATGACAATGGAATATACCCAGCTGCCCACATGTTATTGAAGAGAGTTAGGAGTGTTTTTAGTGCTTCGGGGTGAAGGTACTTGACCATTTCGTATGTTATACAATCAACACGTGGCGCTGAGTTGTTGTAGCACGCAAGAGATGCCTTAAGTTCAGCTAATGTAAATGGGCAGTTGTAAGACTCACTAGATGGACGTTTACATTTAAGGGGCTGTCGCTCTTCGCGTTCTATGAATTTTAAGAAAGTTTCTGTATAGTTTGATGCACTTGAGACGTATTCAAAGTGTTCGCCTAGGCAGTCCGCCTGCTCCTCTAGGCTCTCACCTCGGCTACTTACCAAGAGTAGGGGGTGTGACTCCCGACCCAATAACCTATTTACCCTATTCCAAACCTTCGTTTCGTCGGTGTAAGAATTTATACTGGAGATGTACCTATTCCAACTTTCTCTCTTTGCAAGACGACACGTTCTTCTAGCTTGTGACTTCACCTGTTTAAAATTGTCGAGGTTTTCAGCCGTTGGGTAATTTCGGAGTAATCTCCAAGCTTTATTTTGACTATTTCGCGCTTTCCAACAATCGTCATTCCACCATAGAATGCGACGCTTATTAGACATTCCTTTAGTTTGCTTAATAAATTTCGCTGCAGCGTCAATAATAAAATCTGTTAGGTATGCCGCAGCATCGTCTATATTAAAATCAGCAATGTCCCCTCCATCTAAAAATGTGTTTTCTCGGAACAGTTCCCAGTTGGCTGACTTGGTGTTCCAGTGAGGAAAGTCAGGCGAGCATGTATCTTCTTTAGTTAGCTTCAACATTATCGGGAAGTGGTCACTCCCAAAGGGGTTCTTGAGAACAGACCACTCCAGATAAGGAATTAGTGTACTCGAGACAATACTCAGGTCTATAGAAGAGTATGTGTTGTGCGTAGTACTATAATATGTTGATTCTTTTTTGTTAAGTAAACATGCACCTGACGAAAACAGAAAGTGTTCTATTACGCGTCCTCGTGCATCCAAACGGGAGTCGCCCCATAGAGGATTATGTGCATTTAGATCACCAACGACTATATATGGCGGAGGAAGTTCATCAATGAAGCTTCGAAATTCTGTCTTCGAAAGTTGATAGCACGGAGGAATGTAAATAGAAGTAATTGTTAGTAGCTTCCCGAACAGCACTGCTCGGACAGCAACTGCTTCAAGAGAAGTTCGGAGGTTTAATTGCTTACAGGCCACACCTTTATCAACTATTATAGCGACACCGCCCGACGAGGCGGCAGCGTCGTCACGGTCTTTGCGGTAGATGGCATATTGCTTTAGAAAGTTTGTTTGTGTGGACTTGAGGTGTGTTTCCTGAACACACAGCACCTTTGGAGTGTGTTTATTAAGGAGTTCTATAATATCATCGAGGTTATGGAGAAAGTCCTCTCACATTCCACTGTAAAATCTGCGTGTCCATTTTAAATGTGTTTTGTGCTGTGTGCTCAAGGAGAGAGAATTAGCTCACGGACCCTTTCCAGGGGCCGTGACACGAGATTTTTCTTTTTTGGATCGGTCGACGGAGTCGTGCCGATCCTTAGGCGCTTGCTGCGCCCTCACGCTCGGAGTTGTGTCCATTGCCTCTAGCGAGGCACTGGACAAGCGCTCTTGCGAGCGCTGCAGTTGTTTTGAGGGCCTCGCCTCTAAAGGCAAGGCCTTCGCGGCCCCCAGCCCGGAGGTTGGTGGGTCCTTCTTCGACGGCGGAGCAGCACTGGCTGCAACCGCCGAGGGGGCGGATGGCGTCACCGCCGGCTCACTACGCGTGGGCCAGACAGCCGCCGGAGGCCGTCGTGGCGCTGCCCCCTGACACGCCACTTCGGCAAAGCTGGTTTCTGGTAGGTAGGACACCTGCCTTCGTGCCTCCTTAAAGGAAATGTTTTGTTTTACTTTAATTGTAACAATTTCCTTCTTTTTTTTTCCAGCGTGGGCATGACCGTGAGTATGCGGCATGCTCCCCATTACAGTTCGCACAGTGAAGAGAGTTTTCACAGGCTTCAGATGTGTGTTCTTCAGCACTACATTTGGCGCAAGTTAGGCGGCCTCGGCAGTTCTGTGAACTGTGGCCGAACCGCTGGCATTTGAAGCATCGGAGAGGGTTTGGTATATATGGCCTCACTCGAAGCTTGATATACCCAGCCTCAACGGAGTCTGGCAGTATACTTGAATTAAACGTAAGTATAAGGTGCTTAGTCTGGAGTTCTTTGCCATCACGTCTCATCCTTATTCGTTTCACGTTGATGACATTCTGTTCGCTGAAACCCTCCAGGTGTTCAGCCTCCGTCAGCCCTAACAGATCATCATCTGAGACAACGCCACGGGTGGTGTTCATGGTTCGGTGTGGGGTTACTATTAATTTTGTATTTCCAAATTTCACTAGATTAGACAATTTTTCATACTGTTTCTGATCGCGGAGCTCCAACAGAAAGTCACCACTTGCCATTCTCGATGCATTATATCCTGGGCCAAAGATTTCAGTCAAAGACTTCGAAACAAGAAAAGGTGAAATTGTTCTCACTGGTTTGCCGGGTGTGTCAGCGTGTATAACGTGGAATTGTGGAAAGGATACTCTTTGGTGACCAAAAAGCTGGAATACTTCATCGGTGCGCCTACTTTTCTGAGGGCGATCAGGGAGTGGGGGGAAGGAACAAGCCATAAGAAAAGGTTTACTTTCGGCAGTGGCGCCAGCCACCTACCATGGAGTCCTACAAGGGGACGCTGCAGTGTCTGTAAGCACAGGACCTGCAGACGCCAGCTGTACACCACCGCTATAACCGAATATGGTGTATCCAAGGTAGGATAGCCACACAGGGTTAACCCTTGCCGCCAGGAAACACGGAAGTCAACGGAAGAGAGTAGAGGACAGGACAGATTTAAAGACGAGAAAAGGCTAAGATGTAGGGAGAGAGAGATAGGAAAAGGCGACTGCCGATTTCCCCTGAGTGGGTCAGCCCAGGGGTGCCGTCTACGTGAAGCCGGGGTCAAAGGGGTGTGTTACCTCTGCCGGGGGGCCTTAAAGGTCCAATCACCCAGCGTCGTCTCAACCCCCAGGATCCCCTTTTCCCCGGACACGGCAAAGCCACGCACGGCTAGGCGTGGGAGGGAGTAGAAACTCCCCCGTTAGCTCGGGTCCGTGGTGTCGCTACACACCAAACGCCTGCTTGAGCAGGCGCCCCTGCGGGGACGGCTGATGCAAATATGGCCGGTATACGCGGGGGGCATATGCGAAAAACATGCGTTATAATTGCTGCGATACGTACGTGCACCGCAAAAATTACCTATGCTCGCTATCTGTTAAGGTAGCATCTCTCCGTGCTGTCGAAACAAGCGTTTTATATTCAACGACAACCGAAACATACCACGGCACACGTATACAGTAATGTGCACGTTACGCTGGTAGAAACAGTGCGTGCTCGAGTATTCACGAGCGCTTTCCAGGAAAATTTCCAGCGCTTCCAGTGCTCTCAGTGTGCAACAGCATCACAGTGGTTAAGCCACCGCCACTACCAGTGAGACACAGCTATTTCCCAGTGCGCCCAGTGAAGTGACAGTAAATAACAGCGTGTACCAGTTATAAAAACGTACGGGCATCAGGCTGGGGACGCTGTATTTTGCAATAGGGCGAGCTCTTTTAATGCTTTCGCGTTAATGCTCAAGACAACAAGTTCAATATTACCACATCCGCGGCCAATGAGCATACTTCCGAATCACAAACTCTGGTGCACAAGTGAGTCGCATCACCACAATGTATATAGCCGTGTGACCTTAAGGTCGCACAGTTGATATACAGACACCACGTCTGGCGTGAACCGTACGACCTTAAGGTCACAAGGTTCACGCCATACGTGGTGTTGTCTGTGAGTGAATGCCTGCTTAGAACGTCAGCGATCCCAGGGAAAGAAGGAGCGCAGAGTGATATCAAGGGTACAACATTAGGAGAAGACAGCTGTGATGTTCTATGTGTATGATGTCTCAGGGAAAGAAGGAGCGCAGAGTGATATCAAGGGTGCAACATAAGGAGAAGACAGCTGTGATGTTCTATGTGTATGATGTCTCGCACAGCCTTAAGAAAATTGGAGAAAGCGCTGGGGTCGTTTTGTTTTGTCGGCCCGTGAAAAGCTTTGCGGCCTGTGCAGTTTCAACCTCTTGGATGAGACAGAAAAGACACTGCATGACAGACCATAAGCGGAAGATCATACCTTGCAATAAAGGTATCGTGCACGTCATTCCTCTGATGTGTGGTAGAGAGTACGCGGGTCATACGGGACGCTGTCTGAATGACAGACTCCGTGAGCAGCAGTACAGCATTTACACAACCGTATCAGGACGCCTATGCATCCATGTGCGGGACTGCAAGTGTAGCCCTATCGTTGAAGTGTAGCCCTATCTTTGAAAACACCGTGGTTTGTACACGAACTTGACGAAAAGGAGCGAAATCACCGAGACTGAGTAAATCAAACGGTCTGGGGACGCATGCGTAAGCATGCCTTCCTTGCACTTTTCTGACAAAGAGCTTTTGTTTTTGGTGAGTCATGGAAAAGGGTGGCGGTGTAAGTGCACGTGTGTGACTTATCGGTACTACTCAAGATTTCACCTTTTGATTTCTACTTGATTGATTGATATGTGGGTCTTAACGTCCCAAAACAACCATAGGATTATGAGAGACACCGTAGTGTAGAGCTCTTGAAATTTTGACCCCGTGGAGTTCTATAACGTGCACCCAAATATGAGCGCACGGGACTACAGCATTTCCGCCTCCATCGGAAATGCAGCCGCCACAGCCGGGATTCGATCCCATGATCTGTGGGTCAGCAGCCGAGTACCTTAGCCACTAGACCACCGCGGCGGGGCTTTGATTTCTTCTTCCTGGCTTTTATCTTTTTTGTTTTGCCTGTGTATATATGCGTTCGTCTCATTCTTATATACTTTAGTTGGAAGAATGCACTGTGTCCTCGTCCCCTGGCTGGTTTGTTGTCTGCTTTTTCAGCTGCACTACATTATGATTGACTTCTTCCAACTCGCGCAACAAGCAACGTTGCTTGTTGACGCCTTAAAATAGGCCTGGTTAGAATGGGAGTGGGATCAGGCAAGATAAACACGATGGCTCTTAGGTTGCACCAGGTGCCCAGAAGTCGAGTTTAATGAACCAGTATACGATAAGGACAGGCTATCACTTCTGTTGCTCGTGCCCTAAAAGTGAGGCTGTTTGGACAATAACAATATGTGCTTAAACTTGGCTAACATACTCGAGCAGAGGCGACAATGAGGGAAGGCGTTGCCGTAATCAATTTCAATATTCATGAGGCGATTTAACGGGCACGTTTGCACTTTGGCATCGAACGATTCGCTCAGCTTGGAACAGCAATGTATGGGCTTGTTGATATCTTATGTGTGATCCGTGGTACTGTAAAAAAAATTTTGATAAGTCAGTAGGCTATCATGGGTGCTGTGAAGGGAGTACTGACCATCTACTGCAAGATAGACTGTTTGATAGAATGTCCAGAATGCACTGAAACCACCAAAATAGAATTTTTTTCATTTTGGGAGGGCATGGGAGGGTTTGGGTAGTGTAGGCTAATGCCTTTACTCATTGCATAGCAACACTATGAATGGATATTTATAAATGTGGAAGACACGTCCGCTTCAGTGTGAACGATTGTTAAAGCAATCACAGCTCCTCCTACATGGATTGGTCGAACCACTAGCTCAAAGGTGAGGCAACAAAGCAATTTGTGAGCAATGTGTGAAACTGTCATTGCGAAGGCAGGACATTGAGAGTGTCATTCGATATCTACAAGAGCGGCTAAGATCGCAGATTGGTAACGCTTATGAAATTACCTGGCTGTGCCTACTTACCGGCCATAATTATGACTAGAAGAGGTATTTTGGAGGCACTGTAAGAGAGATAGAGAAGAATAAATGAGGATGAAAGGCTCGGATGCTGGGTAACAATAAGGTGCAGAGATTTGCTAATGCACTCAGAGAGGGAGAGGGTGACGATGTTTTTCAAAACGTGGGATTGTTTAGTTGTTACAGCTCTCACAAATTCAGGTAGTGCACCAGAATTCCCCAGGTGAAAGTATGCGTATTGGCCGCGGATGTGGTATTATTGAACATGCCATCTTCAGTATTAACGCGACATCGTTAAAAGAGGTCGCTTTCAAAGCGGATCGGTTTCGGTGTCGATGTCGTGATTGTGAGCGGAAATTCATCATTTAATGCATGACCGAAAAATTTAGCTCCATAAAACAAAATAAATAAATGATCAAAAATACTGGAGCAGGGTGGGGGACCAAACCATGCTTGTTTAAGTCCAAGCGGGGCTCAAATGCGGGTTGTTTGCGTGACCAGCGGGTGTCTTTCCACAAAGCTATGCTCTTCTTGTGAATACAGTGAAAGTAACTTCTTTGCTTAGAAATGCAGTGAAAGTAACTTTCATGTTTTACAAACACACGCGTGCCAAACACAAGCTTCACAATACAGCAGGAAATATTTGCGTAATATGCGTAGTTCAAGCGTACGTTGCGATTGGGCGTCAGAACATGGGATCATAGTAATTACTTCATCGTTTAAAGCTAATCACCCACTACAAAATGCAAAGATGCTACTGCACCGTTAAGGGCGGGTTGTGGGTGCATAGCAAGTTAGAAAATATTTCGTGCATTAAGTGTTTGAAGTACGCTCTAAGAACACAATATTGCTATCGCGTTCAATTCTTAGAGGCGAAGTTTACGGGTCCCCCAATCTTTTTTTTTCTACAGCTTCACGGATGTATACAAATAACTTAATTGTTGGCAGCTTACTTAAAAAAAGGGTCGCCTGTCTGTATTTGAGAGCGCATTAAGTCTCAAACTGGTTCCGGCCGAAAGAGGTTTGTTCCAGAACATAAAAGCCAACGGCCTCTCAAACGCATATTTAACGAAAAAATAAAAACGACAACCATAATTAGCTCCACACTTGATCGAGTCATTGTTATGTGCCGTAGTTTCACCGGTCATTCACCTTCATGTAGTTGAATTACCCTGAAAACAATAAGTTTGTTTTGTCCTTTATTTCGCTATCATATGCGGATGCCTCAAGCTGCTAATATTTTTAGTACATAGAGATGACCTTTACAAAGGTGCGATCTTTATCGTAATAATGGTCTGATGGACATCCTATGTCTTTGTGTATCTTGAGTTCAAAGGCGATCGAAGAAATGTCCGCAGTTAACGACAACGAAAACAAGAGCGTTCAAACATGCAAAATTTGCTATTGCGAGTTCTCAGTAGATAAAAGCTTGTCTACCGCATGGGTCCCGCTTTTGGCAGTTGGGAGTGTTCTGCACTAAAACTTTAAATGGGAAAAGTTCCTTTGAATACTGCAAGCATTTTTTGTGTCTATCTATCTATCTATCTATCTATCTGTCTATCTATCTATCTATCCATCTATCTATCTAGCCACATACGTCTGAGTGCTCTCGTAATCACCCCTTAACTTGGGGTGCACCTCGATCAGTATAGGATGTTAAGATGGTTTGGTGAACTCGTTCATTATGACATGAATAATTCACAATCGCGCCGACGAAGTCATATAGCACTTGACGGGAAACAGTGGCACATACCCGCGTGCGGCTATATGCCACTGGTATGTGGGTATGTTCCATCGGTTATTGATAGTTTATATCAATCCAGAGACGTTGAGTACAGACAAGGGTTCATATTGAAATTATGGGGCAGTGCTAGGACGAATGCAAAAACGAGAAAAGACTGGGCAAGTGCTGTGCTGACAGCTAAAATTTTATTGGAAAAAATGCCACTTAAGTACGCAGCATCATTCGCAACATTCCCCTCAAATGTGCCACGTGAGCAGCATCAGGGCAATGTAAGCTCGAAAACAGCCTCGTGGAAAACATACACAGCATCAAAATATTGAGTAGATCAAATCAGTACGAAGTAGCACTGAAATATGCACGTTTCTTCGGAATATTTTTAGAAGAAAGGTCAATAGATGCTCGACTAAAGCATTTCTCTTTTATTCAGTTGATATTAAAAGCTTCTACTATTTCTCTTGTCATTTTGTTATTTTTTTCACGTGAGTGGCTTGAAATAACAATGCGTTAGTCACGCATCTATGGACCTTTCCTCTAAAAGAATTCCAATATCTCTTGGAAACGTGCATAGCACAATGCTACTTCGCTCCGCCATGGTGTTCTAGTGACTGAGGTACTCGGCTGCTGACCCGCAGATCACGGGATCCTATCCCGACTGCAGTGGCTGCATTTTCAGTCGAGGAGAGAATAATGTAGGCCCATGTGCTCAGATTCAGGTGCACGTAAAAAAAAACCATGTGGCCTAAATTTTCAGAGCCCTCCACTACGGCGTATCTCATATTCACAAGACGGTTTTGGGACGTTAAACCACAAATATCATCATTGTGATCATAGTGATACCTTGTACTGTTTTTTATATTGTAAACTTTTTGCTGTGTATGTTTTTCCCCAGGCTGTTTTTGAGCTGAGATTGCCCTAAAGTGCTCAAGTAGCATATTTGAAAGCAATAATTTCGAAAAAGCAAAGTTTCGAAAAAATACCGAAATCCAATCGGCGTAGCGAAAATTTTGAAGGTTTCTTTGGCCTGGCATCGGGAAACCCACTATGCACTCGCAGTTTTCAACCTTTCTAATCAAAGGCTCTAGAGACAAAATGAATAATACTGGAGACAACGAACAGCATTGCCTCACACCTTTTTGAATTGCAAAGCTCTGGTCACTTCATTGTTGAAATAAAAGGCAGCTTGAGAGGTCCTGATAAAGTATTTCTACCAGTCGCATATACTGCTGTGGGAGGCCAAATATGCGCAAAATAGCGAAAAGATACCCAGGTTAACTCTATCAAATGCTTTGGCCTGATCAAGAGAAATATATACTCCTGAGATGTTGTTTTTCTTTGGCATATCCAAAGAGGTCTCTGATGATTGTAAGAGGTACGAAGGCGGAACGTCCTGTTACTGCACATGACTGCAAGGGGGACACAATCTCTTCCAAGAAAGACCGCAGACGCCGTGATAGCAGCGTGGCTACTAACTTATAGTCTGTGTTTAGAAGGGTATAGGGCCTCCACGATTTAGGATCTGACGGCTCCATACCCTCTTTCAGCAATAGCATCACCATTCCTTCGCTGAAGGACTGCGGTTTATGGCCATCACGCAACAAAATATTAACGAGATCGGGGATCGTATCTCCCAAAAAATCAAAGAAACGCAGATAAAATCCCGTGAGTATTCCGTCTGGGCCTGGTGACGTGGACATATTCATTTATTTTACGGCGTACCATACTTCTTTTTTATCAGTTTCTGCATATACTACTAAACAGTCTTCCAAGCTTAGCGATGGCAAACCTTCGCAAAAGGCTGAGAGTTTAGCAGTAAACTCGTCGTCCTGTGCGTCATGGTTTGCAGTAAAACAGTTTTGCAAAGTAGTCTCGGAAAACTTTTCGAACTTCGTCCGGGTCATTAACAATGGTACCATCCTCTTTCAGTGCCTCATCGATGTAGCGGGGCTGGCATCGATAATCTCGGTTTCTTTGCGCATATGTCAAGTTTTCAATTTCATCTGGCGATAAGTGCATTTCTCTTGCGAGCCTTGTAGCCTGGGACCTCTGCTTTAGAAGATTTCGATACTTAATTTTTTGTGCTTCAAGGTATTCGAGTATAGCGAACGTAGTTGGCCCACCTCTTTCAATAATTGAATGCGTCGGAAAATCTCATTCATCTTGGCCGTGAGGCGAGCGTGGCGCGCTTTTTCTGCCTGTTGAGCTATGAGGCGCCAACGAGATTTTAGGTGTTCCCATGTAGTCAGAGTTATGCAATGCACTTCTGCCAGTGAGGCCGCCAGCTCAGTTTGAAGTACGGAAATGCTTTCGTCATCATGAAGATAGTTGAGTCCATCCTCCATGGTTTGTGGATTCTCGTTGTTGTGCTCATGTTAAACGTGAAGAGTAACGGAACATGATCGCTGTGTTTCTGCTGGCTTGGCGCAAGCTGGACCACCTCACATGCTTGTAGGTTCGCTAAAAAGTCTTCGGGCACATAAACTCTGTCGATTCGGCTTTGTTGAATGCCACAAGCGTGGGTTGCGACGAACCCGACTCCATGTAGAGTTAACCACCCCATCTGACAGCTTGAGATCTTGAACTAATTGCTGTAGTTCTCTGGCTTATTAAATGTTGGCGCCTTGGCCGGGACCCCTGACATCTCGTGTAGTATCTAGCACGCAGTTGAAACCTCCGACAAGCACATATGATATTGGCTCGATCAAAAAAGTCCTGACATCTTTAAAGAACCCTTTTGTTTCTGACCTCGTTACGGGCGCATATACGTTGACAAATCTGACTCGTTTGCAGCTAAGTACCACATCTACTGTTATGATGTGGCCTTCGGTGTCAACAATACACTGAGCACCCCGCCTCTGCATTTCACTCATGAAAACAACTCCTGTGCCACGTGCACGCGCATCTGTGAGTGAGAAGAAGGCCTCTACATGAAACATTTCCTGAAATTCTGCAACGTCAAGCTTAATACAAAAGTTTGTCTCCTGCAAAAAGAGCATGTCTACGCGATGCGCCCGCGCGAGGTCAAGTACTGCCTGCTGCTTCACCGGATTTCGAAACCGCGAACATTGAATGGCATAAAAGAAAGTGATTGCCATTGTTGAAATGAAGACGGGGAAGTTGCCTAAAGGAAAGAAAGGTAAGAGAGAGGAGAGCCAAATGCTAAAATTACATATCGTCGTCGCTTGCGGTTGGTGACGTTTGCCGTGGTGGTGATCCCACGCGGAGCTTCTTAAATCTTCCCTGTTTAGCGGAGTCGCTGCCACTGCTCCCACTGCCTGGCTTGGATCGGCGATGTGAACTCGAAGGACTCGATGCGTCTGCAGAGCGTGCGTGTTTGGTAGAAACCTCGGTGTCCGTCGGTTTGCTCCACGTTGGTGGTCGGCTTCTTAGCTGCTTCAGCGATGTCAAAGGCGTAGCGTTCATATTTTTCAAGGTTTGTCGACATTCCAGGGTTAGCGTTTGGTGTGCTGTCACTGGCGTCCGTCACTGTCGTGGCAGAGTAAATCAAAGCTGTGCTTTCTGCGATGCCTCTTGTAATGGGTACCTGGTCATCCGGTGTTTAGCGTTTCTCAGACGCCATTGATGCGCTGCAAAAATGTCGAGTTTTGATGCTACCTACTAGTGAAGAAAAATCACTGGGCGTTTCCATGGAACTCCCATTTGGGTGTTCATGTTGCGTCTGAGCGGGCTGTTTATCTGAAGTTGCCTCGTCTGGCATACTGGCATACTGGCCGGCTTGACGCGAGTAGGGTCTTCCGACTGCGCGTCTACGAAACCATCGGACAGGCTCTCTTCTTCCCAGTGGTCTGGTATCTTGACTCGTGTCGTTTTCGTTTGAGGACACAGTACTTCATAGGTTCTAGATTGCGTGGCCACACTTGAGGAGCTTGAAGAGGATTCTTCAATTGTTGGGAAGTCTTGGACACTCGGTGACGGCGTCTTCTGAGCTGCCTCTGCGTATTATCTGCGCTTGAAACATTTTTTGGTCGGGTGATTACCTCCACACCTTCTGCAGGCTTCAGTACACTCTTCCAGAGCGTGTCCGTACGCACTGCACCTATGACAAAAAAAATGTTGCACAGGCCACGGCCATGTGGCCTTCGTTGTGGCAACACGCACAGACGCGACCCATGCCACGGTACTCCAACATAACGCGGTGTTCATGGATTGAAATGAAGTTCGGTGCCAGCTTTGCCATTTCCATCTTCACCACTCGTGTACCGGTAAATGTAGACTGGCGTCGTTGCAGAGTAACATATGTTATACTACGTACTTTGCCGAAAGGCTGCAAAGCAGAGATGACCACGTCATCAGGTAAGTACGGCGGCAACCTGTACACACTCACGAACACACTTGGTGGGCCGACGACTCCCACTTTAACTTTTTTCTTCTGAAGGACAAAACCTTCATTCACCATGAGCTTGGTGGCTTGTTCCGCGGTCCCTCGTTGCTACCAAGAACTTCAAAGCACCGAGGTGTTACAGGAACAACACCCCTTCGCTTCCGGTCGTCTCTTTGAGACATTCGATGATCTCATCGACGGAGACCGCGCCTTCAGAAATGGTAAACGTGAAACAATTTTCTTTTTTGTGGTGTGCATACTGGCCTCTACGCCATCCTCCCAGGGGCCCCAGGGATGGGCGACTTTTCGGCCGAAGCCCCGGGGAAGCTGAATGCGGGTGAGACGCCAGAGAGACGCCGCCGAAGCACTGGACGCGCGCATCGGCGGGAGCCGCACACACACAATAAAACACGAACGCTGAGGGCGAAGCTCCTTATAGCGGCACATAGCCTCCTCTATAACTTTGTGCCCGAGCGGTCGGTCCCTCAGCGCCGTCCCCCGAGCTATTATGGGATGCGAGCGCTCCTGGCGGAGCGCCGAGGCGCAAAACGAGAGAATGGATGGCAGCTATGGAGAAAAAACCGGCTTTGAGTAACTACCGAAAGGGCAAAAATGAAATAAGGAGGGAGGCATTTTACGATAATTCAAGGGGAAGCGCTTTACTGTTTGAAGCGAGATCGGGTTGCCTTAGAACGCGTAGTTATAAAGCAGATTCAGTAAAGAAGAAGAACAATGCACATGCTGCGGGAAAGATAAGGAAACGGCGCGGAGCATGTTCTGATTGAATGTGGAGATATCCACCCAGGTGTACTCCTGTATCCGTCAACTGAGCTCGTAATGGTTCTAAATTCTCTAAAGAATTACGCGGAAGTTTTCCTCGCAAGAGCGAGAAAGATGAATCAGCCACTGAAGGCTGCCGTTGACAACGCCCGCGCAAATACTACAGAAACGTGACAAACTCAAGTGCTCGACCCCCGGGACATCATAAAAACTTTTGGAGGTTGTGCTCGTGAAGTTTCTCCGCCCACTTTTTCTGAACTTCGCATAAACGCAAGCGTGCATAGGCCCGCGTCGTCTGCTGTTATTATGGGATCGGTGCGGCATCTGGCGGCGAGCGCCAAAACTATAAGGGACGGATGGCGCGTATGTTTTAGCGCTAATGCGCGGGCACAAAAAAATATAGGAGGCTATGAG
>WOVY01012840.1:0-88704 GCA_013436015.1 Rhipicephalus annulatus | reverse complement strand
AGTGTGGAAAATTATTTCCTCTTGTCCACCTTCTGAGTGATAAACACAGCCAAGTATCACACGACAAGAATTTTGTGCCACAAAAACACTCTCATCAACCATTTCAAGCAATACCTGGAAACTCAAAATAAAAAATTGAGCCTCTTTTGTTTGCAAGACATGAGTACCATTGCAAATAGCTGTCCAATCGGCATGATGCTGTACATGCAAGCATACAAACAAGCTGTTTGTTTGAAAGGTTCAGATAAGAGCACACAAAACAAGTGTGGCAAAATATTTCCTCTTGTCCACCTTCTGAGTGATAAACACAGCCAAGTATCACAGACAAGAATTCTTGTGCCACAAAAACACTCTCATCAACCATTTCAAGCAATACCTGGAAACTCAAAATGAAAAATTGAGCTCTTTTGTTTGCAAGACATGAGTACCATTGCAAATAGCTGTCCAATGGCATGATGCTGTACATGCAAGCATACAACAAGCTGTTTTGAAAGGTTCAGATAGAAGCGCACAAAACAAAGTGTGGAAAATATTTCCTCTTGTCCACCTTCTGAGTGATAAACATAGCCAGTATCACAGACAAGAATTCTTGTGCCACAAAAACACTCTCATCAACCATTCAAACAATACCCGGAAAATCAAAATGAAAATATGAGCCCCATTTTGTTTGCAAGACATTAGTATCGTTGCAAATAGCTGTCCAATGGGCATGATGCTGTAAATGCAAGCATACAACAAGACGTTTTTGAAAGGTTCAGATGGAAGGCGCACAAATCAAAGTGCGGAGGAATTAGTTCCTCTTGTCCACCTTCTGAGTGATAACATAGCCAGGTATCACAGACAAGAATTCTTGTGCCACAAAAACACTCTCATCAACCATTTCAAGCCATACCTCGAAACTCAAAATGAAACATCAGCTCCTTTTGTTGCAAGACATGAGTACCCATTGCAAATAGTTGTCAAATGAGCATGATGCTGTACAATGCACGCATACAACAAGATGTTTTGAAAGGTTCAGATAGAAGCGCACAAAACAAAGCGTGGGAGAAATATTTCCTCTGGTCCACCTTCTGAGTGATAAACACTGCCAAGTATTACAGACAAGCATTCTTGTGCCACAAAACACTCTCATGAACCATTTCAAGCAATACATGGAAACTGAAAATAAAAAATTCAGCCCCTTTTGTTTGTAAGACATTATTACCATGCTAATAGCTGTCAAGGTCGGCATGCTGCTCTCATGCAAGCATACAACAAGCCGTTTTGAAAGGTTCAGATAGAAGCACAAAGAACAGAGTGTGGAAAATTATTTCTGTTGTCCCCATTCTGAGTGATAAACACAGCCAAGTATCACTGACAAGAATTCTTGTGCCACATCATCAACCATTTCAAGCAATACCTCGAAACTCAAAATGAAACATTCAGCTCCTTTGTTTGCAAGACAAGAGTACCATTCAAATAAATGTCAAATGAGAAGTATGCTGTACATGCAAGCATACAACAAGGATGTTTTGAAAGGTTCAGATGGAAGCGCACAAAACAAAGCGTGAGAAATATTTCCTCTTGTGTCAACTTTCTGAGTGAATAAACATAGCCAAGTATCAAAGACAAGAATTCTTGTTGCACAAAAAACACTTCATCAACCATTTCAGCATAACCTGGAAACTCAAAATGAAAACATTCAGCTCCTTTTGTTTGCAAGACATGATACCATTGCAAATAGTTGTCAAATGGCATGATGCTGTACATGCAAGCATACAACAAGATGTTTGAAAGGTTCAGATGGAAGCGCACAAAACAAAGTGTGGAGAAATATTTCCTCTTGTCCACCTTCTGAGTGATAAACACAGCCAAGTATCACAGACAAGACTTGTGCCACAAAAACACTCTCATCAACCATTTCAAGCAATACCTGGAAACTCAAAATAAAATTCAGCCCTTTTGTTTGCAAGACATGAGTACCATTGCAAATAGCTGTCAAATGATGATGCTGTACATGCAAGCATACAACAAGACGTTTTGAAGGTTCAGATGGAAGCGCACAAAACAAAGTTGGAGAATTATTTCCTCTTGTCCACCTTCTGAGTGATAAACACAGCCAAGTATCACAGACAAGAATTCTTGTGCCACAAAAACACTCTCATCAACCATTTCAAGCAATACCTGGATACTCAAAATATAACACTGAGCCTTCTTTTGTTTGCAAGGGCATGAGTACCAATGCTAATAGCGGTCCATCGGGCTGATTGCTTTACATTCAGGATCAACAAGCCGTTTTAATTGTTCAGACAGAAGCACACCAAAAACAGAGTGTAGAAAATATTTCTCTTGTCCACCTTCTGAGTTATAACCACAGCCACATTATCACAGGACAAGAATTCTCGTGCCAGAATAACACTCTCGTCAATCATTTCAAGCAATACCGGAAACTCAAAATGAAAATTGAGCCCATTTTGATTGCAAGACATAGTTACCTGTTGCAAATAGCTGTCCAATGGGCATGATGCTGTAAATGAAGCATGCCACAAGACGTTTTGAAAGGTTCAGATGGAAGCGAACAATTCAAAGCGTGAAGAAATATTTTCTCTTTCTCAACCTTCTGAGTGATAAACATAGCCAAGTATCAAAGACAAGAATTCTTGTGCCACAAAAACACTCTCATCAACCATTTCAAACAATACCTGGAAACCTCAAATGAAACATTCAGCTCCTTTGTTTGCAAGACATGAGTACCATTGCAAATATTTGTCAAATGATCATGATACTGTAAATGCAAGCATACAAGAAGATGTTTTGAAAGGTTCAGAAAGAAGCACACAAAACAAAGCAAGGAGAACAATTTCCTCTCGTCCACCTTCTGAGTGATAAACACGCCAAGTATACAGACAAGCATTCTTGTGCCACAAAAACACTCTCATAACCATTTCAAGCAATACATAGAAACTGAAAATAAAAATTCAGCCCCTTTTGTTTGTAAGACATTTGTACATTGCTAATAGCTGTCAAATCGGCTGATGCTGTACAACAAGCACACAAACAAGCCGTTTTAAATGGTCTAGATGGAAGCACACAAACAAGCGTGGAGAAACTGTTTCCCTCTTGTCCACCCTTCTGAGTGAAAACACAGCCATGTATCACCCACAATAATTCTTGTGCCACAAAAACACTCTCATCAACCATTTCAAGCAATACATGGAAACTCAAAATAAAAAATTGAGCCCATTTTATTTGCAAAACTTGAGTACAGTTGCAAATAGCTGTCCAATTGGCATGATGCTGTACATGCAAGCTTAAAACAAGCCGTTTTAATGGTTCAGATAGAATCACACAAAACAGAGTGTGGAAAATTATTTCCTCTTGTCCACCATTTGAGTGATAAACACACCCAAGTATCACAGACAAGAATTCTCGTGCCAGAATAACACTCTCGTCAACAATTTCAAGCAATACCTTGATACTCAAAATAAAAAATTGAGCCTCTTTTGTTTGCAAGACATGAGTACAATTGCTATTAGCTGTCCCATCGGCATGATGCTGTACATGCAAGCATAGAACAAGCCGTTTTGAAAGGTTGAGATAGAAGCACACAAAACAAAGTGTGGCATAATATTTCCTCTTGTCCACCTTCTGAGTGACAAACACAGCCAAGTATCACAGACAAGAATTCTTGTGCCACAAAAACACTCTCATCAAGCATTTTCAAGCAATACCCGAAACTCAAAATGAAAAATTTAGTCCATTTGTTTGCAAGACATTAGTATCGTTGCAAATAGCTGTCCAATGGGCATGATGCTGTAAATGCAAGCATACAACAAGACGTTTTTGAAGGTTCAGATGGAAGCGCACAAAACAAAGTGAGGCAAATTATTTCCTCTTGTCAACCTTCTGAGTGATAAAGATAGCCAAGTATCAAAGACAAGAATTCTTGTCCCACAAAAACACTCTCATCAACCATTTGAAGCAATACCTGGAAACTTAAAATGAAACATTCAGCTCCTTTTGTTTGCAAGACATGATAACCATTGCAAATAGTTGTCAAATGATCATGATGCTGTACATGCAAGCATACAAGAAGATGTTTTGAAAGGTTCAGATGGAAGCGCACAAAACAAAGCGTGGAGAACAAGTTCCTCTGTCACCTTCTGAGTGATAAACACAGCCGAGTATTACAGACAAGCATTCTTGTGCCACGAAAACACTCTCATGAACCATTTCAAGCAATACATAGAAACTGAAAATAAAAAATTCAGCCCCTTTTGTTTGTAAGACATTAGTACCATTGCTAATAGCTGTCCAATCGGCATGATGCTGTAAATGCAAGCATACAACAAGACGTGTTGAAAGGTTCAGATGGAGTGCACAAATCAAAGTGTGGAGAATTATTTCCTCTTGTCCACCTTCTGAGTGATAAACATAACCAAGTATCAAAGACAAGAATTCTTGTGCCACAAAACACTCTCATCAACCATTTCAAGCAATACCCGGAAAATCAAATGAAAATATGAGCCCATTTTGTTTGCAAGACATTAGTACCGTTGCAAATAGCTGTCCAATGTGCATGAATTTGTAAATCCAAGCATACAACAAGACGTTTTGAAAGGTTCAGATGGAAGCGCACAAATCAAAGTGCGAAGAATTAGTTCCTCTTGTCCACCTTCTGATTGATAAACATAGCTAAGTATCACAGACAAGAATTCTTGTGCCACAAAAACACAATCATCAACCATTTCAACCAATACCTGGAATTCAAAATGAAACATTCAGCTCCTTTTGTTTGCAAGACATGAGTACCATTGCAAATAGTTGTCAAATGATCATGATGCTGTACATGCAAGCATAAAACAAGCCGTTTTAATGGTTCAAATAGAAGCACACGAAACAGAGTGTGGAAAATTATTTCCTCTTGTCCACCTTCTGAGTGATAAAACACAGCCAAGTATCACAGACAAGAATTTTGTGCCACAATAACACTCTCATCAACCATTTCAAGCAATACCTGGATACTCAAAATAAAAAATTGAGCCTCTTTCGTTTCCAAGACATGAGTACCATTGCTAATAGCTGTCCAATCGGCATGATGCTGTACATGCAAGCATACAACAAGCTGTTTCGAAAGGTTGAGATAGAAGCACACAAAACAAAGTGTGGCAAATTATTTCCTCTTGTCCACCTTCTGAGTGATAAACACAGCAAGTATCACTGACAAGAATTCTTGTGCCACAAAAAGACTCTCATCAACCATTTCAAGCAATACCCGGGAAACTCAAAATGAAAAATTCGAGCCCCTTTTGTTTGTAAGACATTAGTACCATTGCTATTCGCTGTCCAATCGGCATGATGCTATACATGCAAGCATACAAAAAGCCGTTTTGAAAGTTTGAGATAGAAGCACACAAAACAAAGTGTGGCAAAATATTTCCTCTTGTCCACCTTCTGAGTGATAAACACAGCCAAGTATCACAGACAAGAATTCTTGTGCCACAAAGACACTCTCATCAACCATTTCAAACAATACCCGGTAAACTCAAAATTGAAAATATGAGGCCCATTTTGTTTGCAAGACATGAGTATCAGTTGCAAGTAGCTGTCCAATGGGCATGATGCTGTACAATGCAAGCATACAACAAGCCGTTTTGAAAGGTTGAGATAGAAGCAGCACAAAATCAAAGTGTGGCAGAATTAGTTCCTCTTGTCCACCTTCTGAGTGATAAACATAGCCAGGTATCACAGACAAGAATTCTTGTGCCACAAAAACACTCTCATCAACCATTTCAAGCAATACCTCGAAACTCAAAATGAAACATTCAGCTCCTTTTGTTTGCAAGACATGAGTACCATTGCAAATAGTTGTCAAATGAGCATGATGCTGTACATGCACGCATACAACAAGATGTTTTGAAAGGTTCAGATAGAAGCGCACAAAACAAAGCGTGGAGAAATATTTCCTCTGGTCCACCTTCTGAGTGATAAACACTGCCAAGTATTACAGACAAGCATTCTTGTGCCACAAAAACACTCTCATGAACCATTTCAAGCAATACATGGAAACTGAAAATAAAAATTCAGCCCCTTTTGTTTGTAAGACATTAGTACCATTGCTAATAGCTGTCAAGTCGGCATGATGCTCTCATGCAAGCATACAACAAGCCGTTTTGAAAGGTTCAGATAGAAGCACAAAGAACAGAGTGTGGAAAATTATTTCCTGTTGTCCACCTTCTGAGTGATAAACACAGCCAAGTATCACTGACAAGAATTCTTGTGCCACATCATCAACCATTTCAAGCAATACCTCGAAACTCAAAATGAAACATTCAGCTCCTTTTGTTTGCAAGACAAGAGTACCATTTCAAATAAATGTCAAATGAGAATGATGCTGTACATGCAAGCATACAACAAGATGTTTTGAAAGGTTCAGATGGAAGCGCACAAAACAAAGCGTGGAGAAATATTTCCTCTTGTCAACTTTCTGAGTGATAAACATAGCCAAGTATCAAAGACAAGAATTCTTGTGCCACAAAAACACTCTCATCAACCATTTCAAGCAATACCTGGAAACTCATAATGAAACATTCAGCTCCTTTTGTTTGCAAGACATGATAACCATTGCAAATAGTTGTCAAATGATCATGATGCTGTACATGCAAGCATACAAGAAGATGTTTTGAAAGGTTCAGATGGAAGCGCACAAAACAAAGCGTGGAGAAATATTTCCTCTTGTCAACCTTCTGAGTGATAAACGCAGCCAAGTATCAAACACAAGAATTCTTGTGCCACAAAAACACTCTCATCAACCATTTCAAGCAATACCTGGAAACTCAAAATGAAACATTCAGCTCCTTTTGTTTGCAAGACATGATAACTATTGCAAATAGTTGTCAAATGATCATGATGCTGTAAATGCAAGCATACAACCAGACGTTTTGAAAGGTTCAGATGGAAGCGCTCAAATCAAAGTTCGGAGAATTAGTTCCTCTTGTCCACTTTCTGAGTGATAAATATAGCCAAGAATCACAGACGAGAATTCTTGTGCCACAAAAACACTCTCATCAACCATTTCAAGCAATACCTCGAAACTGAAAATGAAACATTCAGCTTCTTTTGTTTGCAAGACATGAGTACCATTGCAAATAGTTGTCAAATGAGCATCATTCTGTACATGCAAGCATACAACAAGATGTTTTGAAAGGTTCAGATGGAAGCACACAAAACAAAGCGTGGAGAAATATTTCCTCTTGTCCACCTTCTGAGTGATAAACACAGCCAAGTATTACAGACAAGAATTCTTGTGCCACAAAAACACTCTCATCAACCATTTCAAGCAATACAAGGAAACTCAAATTAAAAATTTAGCCCATTTGGTTATCCAGACATGAGTACCGTTGCAAATAGCTGTCCAATCGGCATGATGCTGTACATGCAAGCATACAACAAGCCGTTTTGAAAGGTTCAGATGGAAGCGCACAAAACAGAGCGTGGAGAACTATTTTCTTTTGTCCACCTTCTGACTGATAAACAAAGCCAAGTATCACAGACAAGAATTCTTGTGCCACAAAAACACTCTCATCAACCATTTCAATGCAATACAAGGAAACTCAAATTAAAAATTGAGCCCATTTGATTATCCAGACATGAGTACAGTTGCAAATAGCTGTCCAATCGGCATGATGCTGTACATGCAAGCATACAACAAGATGTTTTGAAAGGTTCAGATAGAAGCGCACAAAACAAAGCGTGGAGAACTATTTCCTCTTGTCCACCTTCTGAGTGATAAACACAGCCAAGTATCACAGACAAGAATTCTTGTGCAACAAAGACACTCTCATCAACCATTTCAAGCAATACCCGGTAACTCAAAATTGAAAATTGAGGCCATTTTGTTTGCAAGACTGGAGTACAGTTGCAAATAGCTGTCCAATCGGCATGATGCTGTACAAGCAAGCATAAAACAAGCCGTTTAATTGGTTCAAATAGAAGCACACAAAGAGAGTGTGGAAAATTATTTCCTCTTGTCCACCTTCTGAGTGATCAACGCAACCAAGTATCACAGACAAGAATTCTCGTGCCACAATAACACTCTCATCAACCATTTCAAGCAATACCTGGTACTCAAAATAAACAATTGAGCCTCTTTTGTTTGCAAGACATGAGTACCATTGCTAATAGCTGTCCAATCGGCATGATGCTGTACATGCAAGCATACAACAAGCTGTTTTGAAAGTTTGAGATAGAAGCACACAAACAAAGTGTGGCAAAATATTTCCTCTTGTCCACCTTCTGAGTGATAAACACAGCGAAGTATCACAGACAAGAATTCTTGTGCCACAAAAACACTCTCATCAACCATTTCAAGCAATACCTGGAAACTCAAAATGAAACATTCAGCTCCTTTTCTTTGCAAGACAAGAGTACCAATGCAAATAGTTGTCAAATGACCATGATGCTGTTCAAGCAAGCTTACAAGAAGATGTTTTGAAAGGTTCAGATGGAAGCGCACAAAACAAAGTACGGAAAACAATTTCCTCTTGTCCACCTTCTGAGTGATAAACACTGCCAAGTATTACAGACAAGCATTCTTGTGCCACAAAAACACTCTCATAAACCATTTCAAGCAATACATGGAAACTGAAAATAAAAAATTCAGCCCCTTTTTTTGTAAGACATTAGTACCATTGCTAATAGCATTCAAGTCGGCATGATGCTGTACATGCAAGCATACAACAAGACGTTTTGAAAGGTTCAGATAGAAGCACACAGAACAGAGTGCGAAAAATTATTTCCTGTTGTCCACCTTCTGAGTGATAAACACAGCCAAGTATCACTGACAAGAATTATTGTGCCACAAAACAATCCCATACACCATTTCAAGCAATACCTCGAAACTCAAAATGAAACATTCAGCTCCTTTTGTTTGCAAGACATGAGTACCATTTCAAATAAATGTCAAATGACAATGATGTTGTACATGCAAGCATACAAGAAGAGGTTTTGAAAGGTTCAGATGGAAGCGCACAAAACAAAGCGTGGAGAACAAGTTCCTCTTGTCCACCTTCTGAGTGATAAACACAGCCGAGTATTGCAGACAAGCAATCTTGTGCCACGAAAACACTCTCATCAACCATTTCAAGCAATACCTGGATACTCAAAATAAAAAATTGAGCCTCTTTTGTTTGCAAGACATGAGTATCATTGCTAATAGCTGTCCAATCGGCATGATGCTGTACATGCAAGCATACAACAAGCCGTTTTGAAAGGTTGAGATAGAAGCACACAAAACAAAGTGTGGCAAAATATTTCCTCTTGTCAACCTTCTGAGTAATAAGCACAGCCAATTATCACAGATAAGAATTCTTGGGCCGCAAAAACAATCTCACAACCATTTCAAGCAATACCCGGAAACTCAAAATGAAAAATTGAGCCCATTTTGATTGCAAGACATTAGTACCGTTGCAAATAGCTGTCCAATGGGCATGATGCTGTAAATGCAAGCATGCAACAAGACGTTTTGAAAGGTTCAGATGGAAGCGAACAATTCAAAGCGTGAAGAAATATTTCCTCTTGTCAACCTTCTGAGTGATAAACATAGCCAAGTATCAAAGACAAGAATTCTTGTGCCACAAAAACACTCTCAGGAACCATTTAAAGCAATACCTGGAAACTCAAAATAAAAAATTCAGCCCCTTTTGTTTTTAAGACATTTGTACCATTGCTAATAGCTGTCCAATCGGCATGATGCTGTACATACAAGCACACAACAAGCCGTTTTTAAAGGTTTAGATAAATGTCCACCAAACAAAGCGTGGAGAACTGTTTCCTCTTGTCCACCATTTGAGTGATGAACACAGCCATGTATCACAGACAAGAATTCTCGTGCCACAATAACACTCTCATAACAATTTCAAGCAATAGCTTGATACTCAAAATAAAAAATTGAGCCTCTTTTGTTTGCAAGATATGAGTACAATTGCTAATAGCTGTCCCATCGGCATGTTGCTGTACATGCAAGCATACAACAAGCCGTTTTGAAAGGTGCAGATAGAAGCACACAGAACAGAGTGTGAAAAATTATTTCCTGTTGTCCACCTTCTGAGTGATAAACACAGGCAAGTATCACTGACAAGAATTCTTGTGCCACAATAACAATCTCATCAACCATTTCAAGCAATACCTGGATACTCAAAATAAAAAATTGAGCCCATTTTGTTTGCAAGACTTGAGTATAGTTGCAAATAGCTGTCCAATTGACATGATACTGTACATGCAAGCATAAAACAAGCCGTTTCAATGGTTCAGATAGAAGCACACAAAACAGAGTGTGGAAAATTATTTCCTCTTGTCCACCTTCTGAGTAATAAGCAGAGCCAATTATCACAGACAAGAATTCTTGGGCCGCAAAAACAATCTCATCAACCATTTCAAGCAATACCCGGAAACTCAAAATGAAAAATTGAGCCCATTTTGATTGCAAGACATTAGTACCGTTGCAAATAGCTGTCCAATGGGCATGATGCTGTAAATGCAAGCATGCAACAAGACGTTTTGAAAAATTTAGATGGAAGTGAACAATTCAAAGCGTGAAGAAATATTTCCTCTTGTCAACCTTCTGAGTGATAAACATAGCCAAGTATCAAAGACAAGAATTCTTGTGCCACAAAAACACTCTCATCAACCATTTCAAGCAATACCTGGAAACTCAAAATGAAACATTCAGCTCCTTTTGTTTGCAAGACATGAGTACCATTGCAAATAAATGTCAAATGAGAATGATGCTGTACCTGCAAGCATACAACAAGATGTTTTGAAAGGTTCAGATGGAAGCGCACAATACAAAGCGTGGAGAAATATTTCCTCTTGTCAAAATTCTGAGTGATAAACATAGCCAAGTATCAAAGACAAGAATTCTTGTGCCACAAAAACACTCTCATCAACCATTTCAAGCAATACCTGGAAACTCAAAATGAAACATTCAGCTCCTTATGTTTGCAAGAAATGATAACCATTGCAAATAGTTGTCAAATGATCATGATGCTGTACATGCAAGCATACAAGAAGATGTTTTGAAAGGTTCAGATGGAAGCGCACAAAACAAAGCGTGGAGAACAAGTTCCTCTTGACCACCTTCTGAGTGATAAACACAGCCGAGTATTACAGACAAGCATTCTTGTGCCACGAAAACACTCTCATGAACCATTTCAAGCAATACATAGAAACTGAAAATAAAAAATTCAGCCCCTTTTGTTTGTAAGACAGTAGTACCATTGCTAATAGCTGTCCAATCGGCATGATGCTGTAAATGCAAGCATACAACAAGACGTGTTGAAAGGTTCAGATGGAGTGCACAAATCAAAGTGTGGAGAATTATTTCCTCTTGTCCACCTTCTGAGTGATAAACATAACCAAGTATCAAAGACAAGAATTCTTGTGCCACAAAAACACAATCATCAACCATTTCAAGCAATACCTCGAAATTCAAAATGAAACATTCAGTTCCTTTTGTTTGCAAGACATTAGTACCATTGCAAATAGTTGTCAAATGATCATGATGCTGTACATGCAAGCATACAAGAAGATGTTTTGAAAGGTTCAGATGGAAGCGCACAAAACAAAGCGTGGAGAAATATTTACTCTTGTCCACTTTCTGAGTGATAAACACAGCCGAGTATTACAGACAAGCATTCTTGTGCCATGAAAACACTCTCATGAACCATTTCAAGCAATACATAGAAACTGAAAATAAAAAATTCAGCCCCTTTTGTTTGTAAGACATTAGTACCATTGCTAATAGCTGTCCAATCGGCATGATGCTGTAAATGCAAGCATACAACAAGACGTGTTGAAAGGTTCAGATGGAGTGCACAAATCAATGTGTGGAGAATTATTTCCTCTTGTCCACCTTCTGAGTGATAAACATAACCAAGTATCAAAGACAAGAATTCTTGTGCCACAAAAACACAATCATCAACCATTTCAAGCAATACCTGGAAATTCAAAATGAAACATTCAGCTCCTTTTGTTTGCAAGACATTAGTACCATTGCAAATAGTTGTCAAATGATCATGATGCTGTACATGCAAGCATAAAACAAGCCGTTTTAATGGTTCAAATAGAAGCACACGAAACAGAGTGTGGAAAATTATTTCCTCTTGTCCACCTTCTGGGTGATAAACACAGCCAAGTATCACAGACAAGAATTCTCGTGCCGCAATAACACTCTCATCAACCATTTCAAGCAATACCTGGATACTCAAAATAAAAAATTGAGCCTCTTTCGTTTGCAAGACATGAGTACCATTGCTAATAGCTGTCCAATCGGCATGATGCTGTACATGCAAGCATACAACAAGCTGTTTTGAAAGGTTGAGATAGAAGCACACAAAACAAAGTGGGGCAAATTATTTCCTCTTGTCCACCTTCTGAGTGATAAACACAGCCAAGTATCACAGACAAGAATTCTTGTGCCACAAAAACACTCTCATCAACCATTTCAAGCAATACCCGGAAAATCAAAATGAAAATATGAGCCCATTTTGTTTGCAAGACATTAGTACCGTTGCAAATAGCTGTCCAATGGGCATGAAACTGTTAATGCAAGCATACAACAAGACGTTTTGAAAGGTTCAGATGGAAGCGCACAAATCAAAGTGCGAAGAATTAGTTCCTCTTGTCCACCTTCTGATTGATAAACATAGCCAAGTATCACAGACAAGATTTCTTGTGCCACAAAAACACTCTCATTAACCATTTCAAGCAATACCTCGAAACTCAAAATGAAACATTCAGTTCCTTTTGTTTGCAAGACATGAGTACCATTGCAAATAGTTGTCAAATGAGCATGATGCTGTACATGCAAGCATACAACAAGATGTTTTGAAAGGTTCAGATGGAAGCGCACAAAACAAAGCGTGGAGAAATATTTCCTCTTGTCCACCTTCTGAGTGATAAACACAGCCAAGTATGACACACAAGCATTCTTGTGCCACAAAAACACTCTCATCAACCATTTCAAGCAATACCTAGATACTCAAAATAAAAAATTGAGCCTCTTTTGTTTGCAAGACATGAGTACCATTGCTAATAGCTGTCCAATCGGCATGATGCTGTACATTCAAGCATACAACAAGCCGTTTTGAATGGTTGAGATAGAAGCACACAAAAGAAAGTGTGGCAAAATATTTCCTCTTGTCCACCTTCTGAGTAATAAGCAGAGCCAATTATCACAGACAAGAATTCTTTGGCCGCAAAAACAATCTCATCAACCATTTCAAGCAATACCCGGAAACTCAAAATGAAAAATTGAGCCCATTTTATTTGCAAAACTTGAGTACAGTTGCAAATAGCTGTCCACTTGGCATGATGCTGTACATGCAAGCATAAAACAAGCCGTTTTAATGGTTCAGATAGAAGCACACAAAACAGAGTGTGGAAAATTATTTCCTCTTGTCCACCATTTGAGTGATAAACATTAGCCAAGTATCACAGACAAGAATTCTCGTGCCACAATAACACTCTCATCAACAATTTCAAGAAATACCTTGATACTCAAAATAAAACATTGAGCCTCTTTTGTTTGCAAGACATGAGTACAATTGCTATTAGCTGTCCCTTTGGCATGATGCTGTACATGCAAGCATAGAACAAGCCGTTTTGAAAGGTTGAGATAGAAGCACACAAAACAAAGTGTGGCATAATATTTCCTCTTGTCCAACTTCTGAGTGATAAACACAGCCAAGTATCACAGACAAGAATTCTTGTGCCACAAAAACACTCTCATCAAGCATTTCAAGCAATACCCGAAACTCAAAATGAAAAATTTAGTCCATTTTGTTTGCAAGACATTAGTATCGTTGCAAATAGCTGTCCAATGGGCATGATGCTGTAAATGCAAGCATACAACAAGACGTTTTTAAAGGTTCAGATGGAAGCGCACAAAACAAAGTGAGGCAAATTATTTCCTCTTGTCAACCTTCTGAGTGATAAAGATAGCCAAGTATCAAAGACAAGAATTCTTGTCCCACAAAAACACTCTCATCAACCATTTGAAGCAATGACTGGAAACTCAAAATGAAACATTCAGCTTCTTTTGTTTGCAAGACATGATAACCATTGCAAATAGTTGTCAAATGATCATGATGCTGTACATGCAAGCATACAAGAAGATGTTTTGAAAGGTTCAGATGGAAGCGCACAAAACAAAGCGTGTAGAAATATTTCCTCTTGTCGAAATTCTGAGTGATAAACATAGCCAAGTATCAAAGACAAGAATTCTTGTGCCACAAAAACACTCTCATCAACCATTTCAAGCAATACCTGGAAACTTAAAATGAAACATTCAGCTCCTTTTGTTTGCAAGACATGATAACCATTGCAAATAGTTGTCAAATGATCATGATGCTGTACATGCAAGCATACAAGAAGATGTTTTGAAAGGTTCAGATGGAAGCGCACAAAACAAAGCGTGGAGAACAAGTTCCTCTTGTCCACTTTCTGAGTGATAAACACAGCCGAGTATTACAGACAAGCATTCTTGTGCCACGAAAACACTCTCAGGAACCATTTCAAGCAATACATAGAAACTGAAAATAAAAAATTGAGCCCCTTTTGTTTGTAAGACATTAGTACCATTGCTAATAGCTGTCCAATCGGCATGATGCTGTAAATGCAAGCATACAACAAGACGTGTTGAAAGGTTCAGATGGAGTGCACAAATCAAAGTGTGGAGAATTATTTCCTCTTGTCCACCTTCTGAGTGATAAACATAACCAAGTATTAAAGAAAAGAATTCTTGTGCCACAAAAACACTCTCATCAACCATTTCAAGCAATACCCGGTAAATCGAAATGAAAATATGAGCCCATTTTGTTTGCAAGACATTAGTACCGTTGCAAATAGCTGTCCAATGTGCATGAATTTGTAAATGCAAGCATACAACAAGACGTTTTGAAAGGTTCACATGGAAGCGCACAAATCAAAGTGCGAAGAATTAGTTCTTCTTGTCCACCTTCTGAGTGATAAACACAGCCAAGTATCACAGACAAGAATTCTCGTGCCACAATAACACTCTCATCAATCATTTCAAGCAATACAAGGAAATTCAAATTAAAAATGGAGCCAGTTTTGTTATCCAGACATGACTACCGTTGCAAATAGCTGTCCAATCGGCACGGTGCTGTACATGCAAGCATACAACAAGCAGTTTTGAAAGGTTCAGATGGAAGCGCACAAAACAAAGCGTGGAGAACTATTTCCTCTTGTCCACCTTCTGAGTGATAAACACAGCCAAGTATCACACACAAGAATTCTTGTGCCACAAAAACACTCTCGTCAACCATTTCAAGCAATACCTGGAAACTCAAAACAAAAAATTGAGCCCCTTTTATTTGCAACACTTGAGTACAGTTGCAAATAGCTGTCCAATTAGGATGATGTTGTACATGCAAGCATAAAACAAGCCGTTTTAATGGTTCAGATAGAAGCACACAAAACAGAGTGTGAAAAATTATTTCCTTTTGTCCACCTTCTGAGTGATAAACACAGCCAAGTATCACAGACAAGAATTCTCGTGCCGCAATAACACTCTCATCAACCATTTCAAGCAATACCTGGATACTCAAAATAAAAAATTGAGCCTCTTTCGTTTGCAAGACATGAGTACCATTGCTAATAGCTGTCCAATCGGCATGATGCTGTACATGCAAGCATACAACAAGCTGTTTTGAAAGGTTCAGATGGAGTGCACAAATCAAAGTGTGGAGAATTATTTCCTCTTGTCCACCTTCTGAGTGATAAACATAGCCAAGTATCACAGACAAGAATTCTTGTGCCACAAAAACACTCTCTTTAACCATTTCAAGCAATACCTCAAAACTCAAAATGAAACATTCAGTTCCTTTTGTTTGCAAGACATGAGTACCATTGCAAATAGTTGTCAAATGAGCATGATGCTGTACATGCAAGCATACAACAAGATGTTTTGAAAGGTTCAGATGGAAGCGCACAAAACAAAGCGTGGAGAAATATTTCCTCTTGTCCACCTTCTGAGTGATAAACACAGCCAAGTATGACACACAAGCATTCTTGTGCCACAAAAACACTCTCATCAACCATTTCAAGCAATACCTAGATACTCAAAATAAAAAATTGAGCCTCTTTTGTTTGCAACACATGAGTACCATTGCTAATAGCTGTCCAATCGGCATGATGCTGTACATTCAAGCATACAACAAGCCGTTTTGAAAGGTTGAGATAGAACAACACAAAACAAAGTGTGGCAAATTATTTCCTCTTGTCCACCTTCTGAGTGATAAACACAGCCAAGTATCACAGACAAGAATTCTTGTGCCACAAAAAAACTCTCGCCAATCATTTCAAGCAATACCCGGAAACTCAAAATGAAAAATTGAGCCCATTTTGATTGCAAGACATTAGCACTGTTGCAAATAGCTGTCCAATGGGCATGATGCTGTAAATGCAACCATGCAACAAGACGTTTTGAAAGGTTCAGATGGAAGCGAACAATTCAAAGCGTGAAGAAATATTTCCTCTTGTCAACCTTCTGAGTGATAAACATAGCCAAGTATCAAAGACAAGAATTCTTGTGCCACAAAAACACTCTCATCAACCATTTCAAGCAATACCTGGAAACTCAAAATGAAACATTCAGCTCCTTTTGTTTGCAAGACATGAGTACCATTGCAAATATTTGTCAAATGATCATGATACTGTAAATGCAAGCATACAAGAAGATGTTTTGAAAGGTTCAGAAAGAAGCACACAAAACAACGCAAGGAGAACAATTTCCTTCTGTCCACCTTCTGAGTGATAAACACAGCCAAGTATTACAGACAAGCATTCTTGTGCCACAAAAACACTCTCGTTAACCATTTCCAGCAATACATAGAAACTGAAAATAAAAAATTCAGCCCCTTTTATTTGTAAGACATTTGTACCATAGCTAATAGCTGTCAAATCGGCATGATGCTGTACATACAAGCACACAACAAGCCGTTTTTAAAGGTTTAGATGGAAGCCCACCAAACAAAGCGTGGAGAACTGTTTCCTCTTGTCCACCTTCTGAGTGATAAACACAGCCATGTATCACCAACAAGAATTCTTGTGCCACAAAAACACTCTCATCAACCATTTCAAGCAATACATGGAAACTCAAAATAAAAAATTGAGCCCATTTTATTTGCAAAACTTGAGTACAGTTGCAAATAGCTGTCCACTTGGCATGATGCTGTACATGCAAGCATAAAACAAGCCGTTTTAATGGTTCAGATAGAAGCACACAAAACAGAGTGTGGAAAATTATTTCCTCTTGTCCACCATTTGAGTGATAAACATAGCCAAGTATCACAGACAAGAATTCTCGTGCCACAATAACACTCTCATCAACAATTTCAAGCAATACCTTGATACTCAAAATAAAACATTGAGCCTCTTTTGTTTGCAAGACATGAGTACAATTGCTATTAGCTGTCCCTTTGGCATGATGCTGTACATGCAAGCATAGAACAAGCCGTTTTGAAAGGTTGAGATAGAAGCACACAAAACAAAGTGTGGCATAATATTTCCTCTTGTCCACCTTCTGAGTGATAAACACAGCCAAGTATCACAGACAAGAATTCTTGTGCCACAAAAACACTCTCATCAAGCATTTCAAGCAATACCCGAAACTCAAAATGAAAAATTTAGTCCATTTTGTTTGCAAGACATTAGTATCGTTGCAAATAGCTGTCCAATGGGCATGATGCTGTAAATGCAAGCATACAACAAGACGTTTTTAAAGGTTCAGATGGAAGCGCACAAAACAAAGTGAGGCAAATTATTTCCTCTTGTCAACCTTCTGAGTGATAAAGATAGCCAAGTATCAAAGACAAGAATTCTTGTCCCACAAAAACACTCTCATCAACCATTTGAAGCAATGACTGGAAACTCAAAATGAAACATTCAGCTTCTTTTGTTTGCAAGACATGATAACCATTGCAAATAGTTGTCAAATGATCATGATGCTGTACATGCAAGCATACAAGAAGATGTTTTGAAAGGTTCAGATGGAAGCGCACAAAACAAAGCGTGTAGAAATATTTCCTCTTGTCGAAATTCTGAGTGATAAACATAGCCAAGTATCAAAGACAAGAATTCTTGTGCCACAAAAACACTCTCATCAACCATTTCAAGCAATACCTGGAAACTTAAAATGAAACATTCAGCTCCTTTTGTTTGCAAGACATGATAACCATTGCAAATAGTTGTCAAATGATCATGATGCTGTACATGCAAGCATACAAGAAGATGTTTTGAAAGGTTCAGATGGAAGCGCACAAAACAAAGCGTGGAGAACAAGTTCCTCTTGTCCACTTTCTGAGTGATAAACACAGCCGAGTATTACAGACAAGCATTCTTGTGCCACGAAAACACTCTCATGAACCATTTCAAGCAATACATAGAAACTGAAAATAAAAATTTCAGCCCCTTTTGTTTGTAAGACATTAGTAGCATTGCTAATAGCTGTCCAATCGGCATGATGCTGTAAATGCAAGCATACAACAAGACGTGTTGAAAGGTTCAGATGGAGTGCACAAATCAAAGTGTGGAGAATTATTTCCTCTTGTCCACCTTCTGAGTGATAAACATAACCAAGTATCAAAGACAAGAAATCTTGTGCCCCAAAAACACAATCATCAACCATTTCAAGCAATACCTGGAAATTCAAAATGAAACATTCAGCTCCTTTTGTTTGCAAGACATTAGTACCATTGCAAATAGTTGTCAAATCATCATGATGCTGTACATGCAAGCATAAAACAAGCCGTTTTAATGGTTCAAATAGAAGCACACGAAACAGAGTGTGGAAAATTATTTCCTCTTGTCCACCTTCTGAGTGATAAACACAGCCAAGTATCACAGACAAGAATTCTCGTGCCGCAATAACACTCTCATCAACCATTTCAAGCAATACCTGGATACTCAAAATAAAAAATTGAGCCTCTTTCGTTTGCAAGACATGAGTACCATTGCTAATAGCTGTCCAATCGGCATGATGCTGTACATGCAAGCATACAACAAGCTGTTTTGAAAGGTTGAGATAGAAGCACACAAAACAAAGTGTGGCAAATTATTTCCTCTTGTCCACCTTCTGAGTGATAAACACAGCCAAGTATCACAGACAAGAATTCTTGTGCCACAAAAACACTCTCATCAACCATTTCAAGCAATACCCGGAAAATCAAAATGAAAATATGAGCCCATTTTGTTTGCAAGACATTAGTACCGTTGCAAATGGCTGTCCAATGGGCATGAAACTGTAAATGCAAGCATACAACAAGACGTTTTGAAAGGTTCAGATGGAAGCGCACAAATCAAAGTGCGAAGAATTAGTTCCTCTTGTCCACCTTCTGATTGATAAACATAGCCAAGTATCACAGACAAGATTTCTTGTGCCACAAAAACACTCTCATTAACCATTTCAAGCAATACCTCGAAACTCAAAATGAAACATTCAGTTCCTTTTGTTTGCAAGACATGAGTACCATTGCAAATAGTTGTCAAATGAGCATGATGCTGTACATGCAAGCATACAGCAAGATGTTTTGAAAGGTTCAGATGGAAGCGCACAAAAGAAAGCGTGGAGAAATATTTCCTCTTGTCCACCTTCTGAGTGATAAACACAGCCAAGTATGAGACGCAAGCATTCTTGTGCCACAAAAACACTCTCATCAACCATTTCAAGCAATACCTAGATACTCAAAATAAAAAATTGAGCCTCTTTTGTTTGCAAGACATGAGTACCATTGCTAATAGCTGTCCAATCGGCATGATGCTGTACATTCAAGCATACAACAAGCCGTTTTGAATGGTTGAGATAGAAGCACACAAAAGAAAGTGTGGCAAAATATTTCCTCTTGTCCACCTTCTGAGTAATAAGCAGAGCCAATTATCACAGACAAGAATTCTTTGGCCGCAAAAACAATCTCATCAACCATTTCAAGCAATACCCGGAAACTCAAAATGAAAAATTGAGCCCATTTTGATTGCAAGACATTAGTACCGTTGCAAATAGCTGTCCAATGGGCATGATGCTGTAAATGCAAGCATGCAACAAGATGTTTTGAAAGGTTCAGATGGAAGCGAACAATTCAAAGCGTGAAGAAATATTTCCTCTTGTCAACCTTCTGAGTGATAAACATAGCCAAGTATCGAAGACAAGAATTCTTGTGCCACAAAAACACTCTCATCAACCATTTCAAGCAATACCTGGAAACTCAAAATTAAACATTCAGCTCCTTTTGTTTGCAAGACATGAGTACCATTGCAAATAAATGTCAAATGAGAATGATGCTGAACATGCAAGCATACAACAAGATGTTTTGAAAGGTTCAGATGGAAGCGCACAAAACAAAGCGTGGAGAAATATTTCCTCTTGTCAAAATTCTGAGTGATAAACATAGCCAAGTATCAAAGACAAGAATTCTTGTGCCACAAAAACACTCTCATCAACCATTTCAAGCAATACCTGGAAACTCAAAATGAAACATTCAGCTCCTTATGTTTGCAAGACATGATAACCATTGCAAATAGTTGTCAAATGATCATGATGCTGTACATGCAAGCATACAAGAAGATGTTTTGAAAGGTTCAGATGGAAGCGCACAAAACAAAGCGTGGAGAACAAGTTCCTCTTGTCCACTTTCTGAGTGATAAACACAGCCGAGTGTTACAGACAAGCATTCTTGTGCCACGAAAACACTCTCATGAATCATTTCAAGCAATACATAGAAACTGAAAATAAAAAATTCAGCCCCTTTTGTTTGTAAGACATTAGTACCATTGCTAATAGCTGTCCAATCGGCATGATGCTGTAAATGCAAGCATACAACAAGACGTGTTGAAAGGTTCAGATGGAGTGCACAAATCAAAGTGTGGAGAATTATTTCCTCTTGTCCACCTTCTGAGTGATAAACATAACCAAGTATCAAAGACAAGAATTCTTGTGCCACAAAAACACAATCATCAACCATTTCAAGCAATACCTGGAAATTCAAAATGAAACATTCAGCTCCTTTTGCTTGCAAGACATTAGTACCATTGCAAATAGTTGTCAAATGATCATGATGCTGTACATGCAAGCATAAAACAAGCCGTTTTGAAAGGTTGAGATAGAACAACACAAAACAAAGTGTGGCAAATTATTTACTCTTGTCCACCTTCTGAGTGATAAACACAGCCAAGTATCACAGACAAGAATTTTTATGCCACAAAAACACTCTCATCAATCATTTCAAGCAATACAAGGAAATTCAAATTAAAAATGGAGCCAGTTTTGTTATCCAGACATGACTACCGTTGCAAATAGCTGTCCAATCGGCACGGTGCTGTACATGCAAGCATACAACAAGCAGTTTTGAAAGGTTCAGATGGAAGCGCACAAAACAAAGCGTGGAGAACTATTTCCTCTTGTCCACCTTCTGAGTGATAAACACAGCCAAGTATCACACACAAGAATTCTTGTGCCACAAAAACACTCTCATCAACCATTTCAAGCAATACCTGGAAACTCAAAACAAAAAATTGCGCCCCTTTTATTTGCAACACTTGAGTACAGTTGCAAATAGCTGTCCAATTAGGATGATGTTGTACATGCAAGCATAAAACAAGCCGTTTTAATGGTTCAGATAGAAGCACACAAAACAGAGTGTGAAAAATTATTTCCTTTTGTCCACCTTCTGAGTGATAAACACAGCCAAGTATCACAGACAAGAATTCTCGTGCCGCAATAACACTCTCATCAACCATTTCAAGCAATACCTGGGTACTCAAAATAAAAAATTGAGCCTCTTTCGTTTGCAAGACATGAGTACCATTGCTAATAGCTGTCCAATCGGCATGATGCTGTACATGCAAGCATACAACAAGCTGTTTTGAAAGGTTCAGATGGAGTGCACAAATCAAAGTGTGGAGAATTATTTCCTCTTGTCCACCTTCTGAGTGATAAACATAGCCAAGTATCACAGACAAGAATTCTTGTGCCACAAAAACACTCTCTTTAACCATTTCAAGCAATACCTCAAAACTCAAAATGAAACATTCAGTTCCTTTTGTTTGCAAGACATGAGTACCATTGCAAATAGTTGTCAAATGAGCATGATGCTGTACATGCAAGCATACAACAAGATGTTTTGAAAGGTTCAGATGGAAGCGCACAAAACAAAGCGTGGAGAAATATTTCCTCTTGTCCACCTTCTGAGTGATAAACACAGCCAAGTATGACACACAAGCATTCTTGTGCCACAAAAACACTCTCATCAACCATTTCAAGCAATACCTAGATACACAAAATAAAAAATTGAGCCTCTTTTGTTTGCAACACATGAGTACCATTGCTAATAGCTGTCCAATCGGCATGATGCTGTACATTCAAGCATACAACAAGCCGTTTTGAAAGGTTGAGATAGAACAACACAAAACAAAGTGTGGCAAATTATTTCCTCTTGTCCACCTTCTGAGTGATAAACACAGCAAAGTATCGCAGACAAGAATTCTTGTGCCACAAAAAAACTCTCGCCAATCATTTCAAGCAATACCCGGAAACTCAAAATGAAAAATTGAGCCCATTTTGATTGCAAGACATTAGCACTGTTGCAAATAGCTGTCCAATGGGCATGATGCTGTAAATGCAAGCATGCAACAAGACGTTTTGAAAGGTTCAGATGGAAGCGAACAATTCAAAGCGTGAAGAAATATTTCCTCTTGTCAACCTTCTGAGTGATAAACATAGCCAAGTATCAAAGACAAGAATTCTTGTGCCACAAAAACACTCTCATCAACCATTTCAAGCAATACCTGGAAACTCAAAATGAAACATTCAGCTCCTTTTGTTTGCAAGACATGAGTACCATTGCAAATATTTGTCAAATGATCATGATACTGTAAATGCAAGCATACAAGAAGATGTTTTGAAAGGTTCAGAAAGAAGCACACAAAACAAAGCAAGGAGAACAATTTCCTTCTGTCCACCTTCTGAGTGATAAACACAGCCAAGTATTACAGACAAGCATTCTTGTGCCACAAAAACACTCTCATTAACCATTTCCAGCAATACATAGAAACTGAAAATAAAAAATTCAGCCCCTTTTATTTGTAAGACATTTGTACCATAGCTAATAGCTGTCAAATCGGCATGATGCTGTACATACAAGCACACAACAAGCCGTTTTTAAAGGTTTAGATGGAAGCCCACCAAACAAAGCGTGGAGAACTGTTTCCTCTTGTCCACCTTCTGAGTGATAAACACAGCCATGTATCACCAACAAGAATTCTTGTGCCACAAAAACACTCTCATCAACCATTTCAAGCAATACATGGAAACTCAAAATAAAAAATTGAGCCCATTTTATTTGCAAAACTTGAGTACAGTTGCAAATAGCTGTCCACTTGGCATGATGCTGTACATGCAAGCATAAAACAAGCCGTTTTAATGGTTCAGATAGAAGCACACAAAACAGAGCGTGGAAAATTATTTCCTCTTGTCCACCATTTGAGTGATAAACATAGCCAAGTATCACAGACAAGAATTCTCGTGCCACAATAACACTCTCATCAACAATTTCAAGCAATACCTTGATACTCAAAATAAAACATTGAGCCTCTTTTGTTTGCAAGACATGAGTACAATTGCTATTAGCTGTCCCTTTGGCATGATGCTGTACATGCAAGCATAGAACAAGCCGTTTTGAAAGGTTGAGATAGAAGCACACAAAACAAAGTGTGGCATAATATTTCCTCTTGTCCACCTTCTGAGTGATAAACACAGCCAAGTATCACAGACAAGAATTCTTGTGCCACAAAAACACTCTCATCAAGCATTTCAAGCAATACCCGAAACTCAAAATGAAAAATTTAGTATATTTTGTTTGCAAGACATTAGTATCGTTGCAAATAGCTGTCCAATGGGCATGATGCTGTAAATGCAAGCATACAACAAGACGTTTTTAAAGGTTCAGATGGAAGCGCACAAAACAAAGTGAGGCAAATTATTTCCTCTTGTCAACCTTCTGAGTGATAAAGATAGCCAAGTATCAAAGACAAGAATTCTTGTCCCACAAAAACACTCTCATCAACCATTTGAAGCAATGACTGGAAACTCAAAATGAAACATTCAGCTTCTTTTGTTTGCAAGACATGATAACCATTGCAAATAGTTGTCAAATGATCATGATGCTGTACATGCAAGCATACAAGAAGATGTTTTGAAAGGTTCAGATGGAAGCGCACAAAACAAAGCGTGTAGAAATATTTCCTCTTGTCGAAATTCTGAGTGATAAACATAGCCAAGTATCAAAGACAAGAATTCTTGTGCCACAAAAACACTCTCATCAACCATTTCAAGCAATACCTGGAAACTTAAAATGAAACATTCAGCTCCTTTTGTTTGCAAGACATGATAACCATTGCAAATAGTTGTCAAATGATCATGATGCTGTACATGCAAGCATACAAGAAGATGTTTTGAAAGGTTTAGATGGAAGCGCACAAAACAAAGCGTGGAGAACAAGTTCCTCTTGTCCACCTTCTGAGTGATAAACACAGCCGAGTATTACAGACAAGCATTCTTGTGCCACGAAAACACTCTCAGGAACCATTTCAAGCAATACATAGAAACTGAAAATAAAAAATTGAGCCCCTTTTGTTTGTAAGACATTAGTACCATTGCTAATAGCTGTCCAATCGGCATGATGCTGTAAATGCAAGCATACAACAAGACGTGTTGAAAGGTTCAGATGGAGTGCACAAATCAAAGTGTGGAGAATTATTTCCTCTTGTCCACCTTCTGAGTGATAAACATAACCAAGTATTAAAGAAAAGAATTCTTGTGCCACAAAAACACTCTCATCAACCATTTCAAGCAATACCCGGAAAATCAAAATGAAAATATGAGCCCCTTTTGTTTGTAAGACATTAGTACCATTGCTAATAGCTGTCCAATCGGCATGATGCTGTAAATGCAAGCATACAACAAGACGTGTTGAAAGGTTCAGATGGAGTGCACAAATCAAAGTGTGGAGAATTATTTCCTCTTGTCCACCTTCTGAGTGATAAACATAACCAAGTATCAAAGACAAGAATTCTTGTGCCACAAAAACACAATCATCAACCATTTCAAGCAATACCTGGAAATTCAAAATGAAACATTCAGCTCCTTTTGCTTGCAAGACATTAGTACCATTGCAAATAGTTGTCAAATGATCATGATGCTGTACATGCAAGCATAAAACAAGCCGTTTTGAAAGGTTGAGATAGAACAACACAAAACAAAGTGTGGCAAATTATTTACTCTTGTCCACCTTCTGAGTGATAAACACAGCCAAGTATCACAGACAAGAATTTTTATGCCACAAAAACACTCTCATCAATCATTTCAAGCAATACAAGGAAATTCAAATTAAAAATGGAGCCAGTTTTGTTATCCAGACATGACTACCGTTGCAAATAGCTGTCCAATCGGCACGGTGCTGTACATGCAAGCATACAACAAGCAGTTTTGAAAGGTTCAGATGGAAGCGCACAAAACAAAGCGTGGAGAACTATTTCCTCTTGTCCACCTTCTGAGTGATAAACACAGCCAAGTATCACACACAAGAATTCTTGTGCCACAAAAACACTCTCATCAACCATTTCAAGCAATACCTGGAAACTCAAAACAAAAAATTGCGCCCCTTTTATTTGCAACACTTGAGTACAGTTGCAAATAGCTGTCCAATTAGGATGATGTTGTACATGCAAGCATAAAACAAGCCGTTTTAATGGTTCAGATAGAAGCACACAAAACAGAGTGTGAAAAATTATTTCCTTTTGTCCACCTTCTGAGTGATAAACACAGCCAAGTATCACAGACAAGAATTCTCGTGCCGCAATAACACTCTCATCAACCATTTCAAGCAATACCTGGGTACTCAAAATAAAAAATTGAGCCTCTTTCGTTTGCAAGACATGAGTACCATTGCTAATAGCTGTCCAATCGGCATGATGCTGTACATGCAAGCATACAACAAGCTGTTTTGAAAGGTTCAGATGGAGTGCACAAATCAAAGTGTGGAGAATTATTTCCTCTTGTCCACCTTCTGAGTGATAAACATAGCCAAGTATCACAGACAAGAATTCTTGTGCCACAAAAACACTCTCTTTAACCATTTCAAGCAATACCTCAAAACTCAAAATGAAACATTCAGTTCCTTTTGTTTGCAAGACATGAGTACCATTGCAAATAGTTGTCAAATGAGCATGATGCTGTACATGCAAGCATACAACAAGATGTTTTGAAAGGTTCAGATGGAAGCGCACAAAACAAAGCGTGGAGAAATATTTCCTCTTGTCCACCTTCTGAGTGATAAACACAGCCAAGTATGACACACAAGCATTCTTGTGCCACAAAAACACTCTCATCAACCATTTCAAGCAATACCTAGATACACAAAATAAAAAATTGAGCCTCTTTTGTTTGCAACACATGAGTACCATTGCTAATAGCTGTCCAATCGGCATGATGCTGTACATTCAAGCATACAACAAGCCGTTTTGAAAGGTTGAGATAGAACAACACAAAACAAAGTGTGGCAAATTATTTCCTCTTGTCCACCTTCTGAGTGATAAACACAGCAAAGTATCGCAGACAAGAATTCTTGTGCCACAAAAAAACTCTCGCCAATCATTTCAAGCAATACCCGGAAACTCAAAATGAAAAATTGAGCCCATTTTGATTGCAAGACATTAGCACTGTTGCAAATAGCTGTCCAATGGGCATGATGCTGTAAATGCAAGCATGCAACAAGACGTTTTGAAAGGTTCAGATGGAAGCGAACAATTCAAAGCGTGAAGAAATATTTCCTCTTGTCAACCTTCTGAGTGATAAACATAGCCAAGTATCAAAGACAAGAATTCTTGTGCCACAAAAACACTCTCATCAACCATTTCAAGCAATACCTGGAAACTCAAAATGAAACATTCAGCTCCTTTTGTTTGCAAGACATGAGTACCATTGCAAATATTTGTCAAATGATCATGATACTGTAAATGCAAGCATACAAGAAGATGTTTTGAAAGGTTCAGAAAGAAGCACACAAAACAAAGCAAGGAGAACAATTTCCTTCTGTCCACCTTCTGAGTGATAAACACAGCCAAGTATTACAGACAAGCATTCTTGTGCCACAAAAACACTCTCATTAACCATTTCCAGCAATACATAGAAACTGAAAATAGAAAATTCAGCCCCTTTTATTTGTAAGACATTTGTACCATAGCTAATAGCTGTCAAATCGGCATGATGCTGTACATACAAGCACACAACAAGCCGTTTTTAAAGGTTTAGATGGAAGCCCACCAAACAAAGCGTGGAGAACTGTTTCCTCTTGTCCACCTTCTGAGTGATAAACACAGCCATGTATCACCAACAAGAATTCTTGTGCCACAAAAACACTCTCATCAACCATTTCAAGCAATACATGGAAACTCAAAATAAAAAATTGAGCCCATTTTATTTGCAAAACTTGAGTACAGTTGCAAATAGCTGTCCACTTGGCATGATGCTGTACATGCAAGCATAAAACAAGCCGTTTTAATGGTTCAGATAGAAGCACACAAAACAGAGCGTGGAAAATTATTTCCTCTTGTCCACCATTTGAGTGATAAACATAGCCAAGTATCACAGACAAGAATTCTCGTGCCACAATAACACTCTCATCAACAATTTCAAGCAATACCTTGATACTCAAAATAAAACATTGAGCCTCTTTTGTTTGCAAGACATGAGTACAATTGCTATTAGCTGTCCCTTTGGCATGATGCTGTACATGCAAGCATAGAACAAGCCGTTTTGAAAGGTTGAGATAGAAGCACACAAAACAAAGTGTGGCATAATATTTCCTCTTGTCCACCTTCTGAGTGATAAACACAGCCAAGTATCACAGACAAGAATTCTTGTGCCACAAAAACACTCTCATCAAGCATTTCAAGCAATACCCGAAACTCAAAATGAAAAATTTAGTATATTTTGTTTGCAAGACATTAGTATCGTTGCAAATAGCTGTCCAATGGGCATGATGCTGTAAATGCAAGCATACAACAAGACGTTTTTAAAGGTTCAGATGGAAGCGCACAAAACAAAGTGAGGCAAATTATTTCCTCTTGTCAACCTTCTGAGTGATAAAGATAGCCAAGTATCAAAGACAAGAATTCTTGTCCCACAAAAACACTCTCATCAACCATTTGAAGCAATGACTGGAAACTCAAAATGAAACATTCAGCTTCTTTTGTTTGCAAGACATGATAACCATTGCAAATAGTTGTCAAATGATCATGATGCTGTACATGCAAGCATACAAGAAGATGTTTTGAAAGGTTCAGATGGAAGCGCACAAAACAAAGCGTGTAGAAATATTTCCTCTTGTCGAAATTCTGAGTGATAAACATAGCCAAGTATCAAAGACAAGAATTCTTGTGCCACAAAAACACTCTCATCAACCATTTCAAGCAATACCTGGAAACTTAAAATGAAACATTCAGCTCCTTTTGTTTGCAAGACATGATAACCATTGCAAATAGTTGTCAAATGATCATGATGCTGTACATGCAAGCATACAAGAAGATGTTTTGAAAGGTTTAGATGGAAGCGCACAAAACAAAGCGTGGAGAACAAGTTCCTCTTGTCCACCTTCTGAGTGATAAACACAGCCGAGTATTACAGACAAGCATTCTTGTGCCACGAAAACACTCTCAGGAACCATTTCAAGCAATACATAGAAACTGAAAATAAAAAATTGAGCCCCTTTTGTTTGTAAGACATTAGTACCATTGCTAATAGCTGTCCAATCGGCATGATGCTGTAAATGCAAGCATACAACAAGACGTGTTGAAAGGTTCAGATGGAGTGCACAAATCAAAGTGTGGAGAATTATTTCCTCTTGTCCACCTTCTGAGTGATAAACATAACCAAGTATTAAAGAAAAGAATTCTTGTGCCACAAAAACACTCTCATCAACCATTTCAAGCAATACCCGGAAAATCAAAATGAAAATATGAGCCCATTTTGTTTGCAAGACATTAGTACCGTTGCAAATAGCTGTCCAATGGGCATGAAACTGTAAATGCAAGCATACAACAAGACGTTTTGAAAGGTTCAGATGGAAGCGCACAAATCAAAGTGCGAAGAATTAGTTCCTCTTGTCCACCTTTTGATTGATAAACATAGCCAAGTATCACAGACAAGAATTCTTGTGCCACAAAAACACTATCATTAGCCATTTCAAGCAATACCTGGAAACTCAAAATGAAACATTCAGCTCCTTTTGTTTGCAAGACATGAGTACCATTGCAAATATTTGTCAAATGATCATGATGCTGCACATGCAAGCATACAAGAAGATGTTTTGAAAGGTTCAGATGGAAGCGCACAAAACATAGCGTGGAGAACAATTTCCTCTTGTCCACCTTCTGAGTGATAAGAACAGCTCCTGTAGTGCCAATTTTGAAAAAGAACAATCGTTTATCAGTAGAAAATTATCGAGCGATATCTTAAACTCCATCCTGCTGTAAGCGAATTGAATATATAATCGCCAACCGAATGAAAAAATTTTTAGACAGAAATTCAGTGTTAACGAACTTGCAGTGGCTTTTGTTAACTGTAATTCATAGTTTTGCAAGAACATTGGATAATATTGCTCAAATCTACGCTCTTTTTTTAGACTTTAGCAAGGCGTTCGACAGAGCAGTTCAGTGTAAACTTACACTCTAAAAAATGTTACACCCTGAAAGGTGTAAAACGGGTGTACGCATAAAAAGCATCCTTATGAACACCATTTTTACGTCTCATTTTTAAAAATTGAGGTGTTAGTGATCAAAACACCCTCAAAACACCCCATTTACACCCTTATATTTGGGGTGTATTGAACAAGGCTACAAATATTTGATTGATATGGGGGGTTTAACGACCCAAAACCACCATACTATTATGAGAGACGCTGTAGTAGAAGGCGCTGGAAATTTCGACCACCTGGGGTTCTTTAACGTGCAGCCAAACCTGAGAAAACGTGCCTACAAGGCTACAAATGCACGACTTTATCGGGCCGTTTTGCTTATACTGTTAGTATACGTTAACCATCTTGATACCAGCAATGCTCTCACTACTTGCTGCTTGCGAGTCTAGTAATGAATTGAAGCAGGAAGTAATGTGACCTAAACGCAGTTTTCATCGACAAAGCACGCAAACTACTATAAGATAGAAGATACAATAGGAGCGACGCTTGTTCAGTTGTAAGGGCCAATTCTCCTGTACTTGTTTCTTTCATCTGTGTCATTTGCGTGATTAGTCAACACTCAAAAAGTACACTGATTGCCTGAACAAGGTAATGTTGCGCACATTGGTGTAGCCATGCATAGAACACTCCCCCCGTCCCCCATAGGATCGAAGCTTTTAAAGCTGGAAATAAAACGTCCACCATTTGCAAAAAACAACAACAGCACAGTTGTTTAGCCATAACCACTACGTCAGCTGGTCATCAGGTCCCTTAAAAACGAACATTGATGTCATGTATTTTTAGCAGGCACGTTTTATTTAAATACTGTAGCGAATGTTTCTCTTCATGTGTCCTTAAGGGTGCGTCATGAAAATTAGGAAGAGAACACCGACGATAAAGAAAAATGCAGAATAAGGACATTTTAATGACCTTGACGTAGCCTTGCTCACAATGACGGAAGCCTTGTGGACTAAATTGCGAATATAGTTCTCAGGGGAGCCGAAACGCATATTCTAGTTCTCTCTGTGCCTCTCTCTCCGTTTTTTTGTGGATCCTCTTCTTTTATTTATGTAACTTCCCCAGCAGACGTGCTTCGTTCAAAGCCTTGATTTTGTAGGTAGTAAGAAAACAGCATTAATGAAATATTCTCAGTCGTGGTCTTGTTTCAAGGACTGCAAGCTAAGCACAAATGTATTGGCACAACGTGACAGACAGACAGACAGACAGACAGACAGACAGACAGACAGACAAAGAACTTTATTCAGGTCCTGAGGAACTGCGTTGTAACGGTCCCGTTTAGGGCGAATCCGTAGCAGTCGCGGGCCGCTCCCACGTAGGGACCGGAAGACCGTGGCCCTCCGCCCTCTCGCAGGCCCTCTGGACAGCCCGAAGTTGAACCAAGAGGTCGCCGCTGTTAAGGGCTTCCTCCCAGTCCTCTTCTTTGTTGAACTCTGCGTCACGTAACGCAGGACTTTGCCAGAGCATATGAGGTAATGAGCATTACGCCTCCCCGCAGTCCGGACAATGCGTTCTCTCTCTGTCTCTCTCTCCGTTTTTCTGTGGATCCCTTTCTTTTATTTATGTAACTTCCCCAGCAGACGTGCTTTGGTCAAAGCCTTGACTTTGTAAGAAGTGAGAAAACAGCATTGAAAATATATTCTCTGCCGTGGCGTTGTTCCAAGGACTGCAAGCTAAGTACAAATGTATTGCCGCAACGTGAAGGCAGATGTAGTAATTAACAGGTTGACAAAGTAGCAGCAGGTCAGTATTTTTATTTACTGCGTGCCAGAGCGTTCATCTTCTTTCTTGTTATTGCTTGCTGCATAACAGCGTGCAGATGCGCGTATGCGCTGTCCTCTTCGTTTTCTTAGCAGCACGCACGTGGCAATATGTTGTCATCCGATAGTGTGATAGCCGATGCATGCAATGTTCCAATGTCTTTACCGAAATGAAAGTGCCGATAAAAAATCACCTGCGTGACCTTGAATGTGCTGTCCCTAAAGACTCATAGAGCTAAGCAAAAAGCATTAGCTTAGCTTTTTTACCGAAATTCACTACATAAGTCGGTGAAGGTGCGCTAAACATTGCTTCTGAATATTACAAATGCGCGTTCTGACTAGTAGCTCGTGCTGGCCGCACTGCACCGTCACAAAGTTCACTGAGATTCAAATGCACTGTTAAAGAACGAGTATAACGCAACAGATCGCTGCCGCAAAAAAAAAAAAGCGGCACGCGCGCTATCAGCAGAGGGCCGGAGCTAGCGTTAAACCGGATCTAGTCGGTCTCAAAGCGCGCCGATGCCATGAAGTCTCGTCGCCTGGACAACCTTGGCTGCCCGGTATTGCTGCGTGCCGGGCGCACAGCGCGGGAAAGGGGTAGACGTCGTTTAACATGTCACTGCGTGCGCTGGCGAAGAACCCTCCCGTGTGTGTGCGTGTGGTGCGTGGCTTCTCCATCGGTAGAGTTTATTAGTCGCTGTTTAGTTTGAAATGTGCCTGCGCTCCGTGCTCCACAGTGTGTACTGTCAGTGCTGATTTTTGCGAAGGTGCACCATCATGAAGACTGGACATGTGGATTCATATTGTGGAGCACTCGAAGTGAAATAGTGAGTACCACTCTCACGTTGTTTGGTTCAGCGCTTTGTTAACTGCGTGAGCACGAGAATAACGCCTTCGAACAATTTTGTTTTCAACTAGTTGATGACAATTGAGCATTTGTTCACTTAGCCAGAATATTTGTCCAAACTGTTTCACGGGGATGATGGTGAAGTGTGATTGTGGGCAAGTTTTTTGTTTGTTTGTTTAGATTGTTTCGAGTACAAAGCAGAGTGAGCGTGCGCCGCTAAGGTTCAGCAAATAATTGAACAGATTTTTACGGTGCCCTTTGTGGGCAGCCGTTTATAACGGCGCCTGTAATGCTGCACATCAATTTTACTTTACTAATTATTAAATGTGTGGGGACGGCCCCTGTTAGCTCTAAGCATCAACCGCATGTAAGACGCATATGCTTGGGCATGTCTATAGTTCATTTACTTTTTTTTTCTGACTGCACAAAAAGACCGAGAACAATAAACAAGGGCGTGGGGTCCATGTCGCTATTTTCGGTTCTTTTTCCTTTGGTGCGGTAACACTACCGTGATAACTCGGGTGATGCATTGGTTGACAAACACAGCATATTGTGTCGCATTAGGTGCGCCTCGCGAAGTTTCCCTACTTGCTAATACATTCAATTTCGTAAAATTTGTCTTCACTGGTATTTTCGTTCACCGGCAACGTAGCGTGACACTGCCGACCGCCGTGCCTATGTAGCGGATCGAGCACTGAAATTGGACTTTTGTTTGAACAGACCTTTAGTCTGTGTTTGTGGTTGAATTGCCTACTTGAGCAGCGCAAACGCTTGTTTGAACATAACTGCTAACGTTCGAGCACATTTTATTCAGACTGTTCCCATCATGAGTAACTTTAAATATATTCTTCTTACTCAGAGTTTTATTGCCATCGTCTCGCTTTGGCGTTTAACTTCGCTAAGTACTTCAGATGTTAAAGATATGTTTGCTATATAAAGCGTAGTATTACTTTTCTTGTTGCGCAAAAACACTTTAATGTTATATATACTGCAGGGTAATTAAGCATGTGTTGCAGCCAAAATGTAAGACTGGGCAGCATATCTATCTGGGAACACAACACGGTAAGCCACTGAACAGTCAACGCTGCATCGGGAAGGAGTTATGCTTTATCACCCTGAGAGCATGATTGAAACAAATTGCCCTAATTTAGCAGTATGTAATGGTCATTGAGTCAAGGTAACAGGGTCACTTTTTTCGACATTTCCCAGTCAAATTTGTGGCTATGGCAAATGTGTTTGAAAAAAATTGTGCTGATTTAATGCACTGAAAACAGTGAACTGCTTGAATATTTCGGAGAGAAAAAAGTTTTTCTTCACGTGGTTGCCTTTCGAACTTTCCAGACTGTTTGAGAGCTGTTTGTGAAAAAAATATGTGCTGTATTGATATAAAAAGTGCAGTATTGATATAGAAAAATGCAGATATAACACACTACGGCTACATTAGTTGAGACGTATGTGGTCGAAAAACGGTAATAAGATTACTGAGCTTTAAACATTTTACGCAAGCCCTTCACTGAACTTGTAGACGAAATATGGCATGAAACAAGAGATACTTATAAAATAATTTTTTCACAAACGTACAGACGAGATTACGGGAAGTTCAGGAGGCAGCCACGTGACTAATCATTTATTTGTCGCCGAAATATTCTAGCAGTTACCTTTTTATGCAGTGAAATCAGTGCTATTTTTTCGAATACATTTGCGGTGGTCACCAAAATGGCTCGGACGTCTGATGTGGAACGACCCAATAACCAATTCTTCTATTATATAATCGTGGCAATGTGAGCCAGTTCAAGAACACTAGTATCATTCGCATTTTAATACGTAACTGTACAGTACCTAATTTTACACGTTACCTGCACTGGATACCTTCTAAATGCGCATACCGTCATGTATGCTCAGTGGCATAGTGCATTTTTGCGCGTCTTACTGTATTCCTTTTAATAAACTAATCGAATGAGCACCATGGAAGTACTGCAGAAATACACATGCAGCTGTGTTGATGCATAATTAAGCATAGAACTTGACTTTCACTTAGATTGGTCGTTGCATGCAGCTAATGGAACAATATCAACTTGCAGCAGCACCTTTTTATTTGCCTGCGCGAGAAAGCTGAAAGGGTAAAGTAAGGTTCATATCTACGGCATGAAACGTATAATGATTCTGCCACAGCGCGCTTTTCGTGGCGTTTATTGCTCAACATATCTTTTCTAGCATTTCTCACTGCAGTGGAGCCCGATGCCACTGAATATGCTTGCTATGCACTCAATTTATACTTACACATAAGAAAGCAGTTAGTTATGCATGGTGCGCACTGTATGTTGCACTTTTTGTGAAATTTCAGTCATTTTTCCTTGTGTATTAATTTTAGGTTTCCGGGATTGAATTTCCTTTACAGAAAGAACAGCTTCGCCCCACTTCTCTCGAAGGCACCAATCATCTCAGCAGCTGAAGATGATTGTGCAAGCAGCAGCGACGAGTGGTTTTGCAGTTAGAAGTATACCAACACTGACATTACATTATTACAACGCCAATTAAACTGCTTTGTTGAATGTTCTCTTTTTTACTGTCGAAATTTATACTGCGAGATGTAATAGGTTGTAGATGTGACTCCAGAAACTCGCTTACTCTTTTTACGTTTTTTTTCTTTTGTATAGGGGGTCAATCAAACGCCATACATCTCAGTCATTTGCCCGACTAGCGCAAATGTTTTGAAAGTTGTGGAGATTTATTGTATTGTAAGCAATGAATTTTTAGTATAGAGAGAAAGAAACTTGGTTCCGTGACATATTTCAAGATTTTGCAGAATGCCATCAGAATCCTGTTTGTCAGAATCACCAATTTTCTATAATAAAGGCAGATGTTAACATATGGGCTTAATTGTTTTTTGCTTCGGCGTTATGTTCCGTTGGACCTTACGCTACAGGTTACTGCTTGCACTACTGTGGTGTGGTGTGGTGTGGTGTGGTGTAGTGTGGTGTGCTGTGGTGTGGTGTGCGTGTGTGTGTGTGCGTGTGTGTTTGTGTGTGTGTGTGCCTTCCGCATCTTTGTTGTGTACGGCCCAGTCTACGTACACATATATACACTGATCTCATGCAGCTCATTCTAGACTATGACACCTTATTTTATCAGCATCATGCATGCAGGTATAAGTGCAGTGGGTGACACCAGTATCTTCCTTCTTCCCTGTCAGCCGCAGAGAAGGTTCATATATGCTTCTCTCTGAGAACAATTGAGGCTTGGGCCAGTTGGTGACGCATATTTGATGGAATGAAGTGCTGTGAATGGCTCTCTACAACAAACAAGTCTAAGCATCACCTCCTGTGTATCTGCTTTTGGTGGCCGTTAATTGCTCTTCAATTAATCAAGTACGCTTACCCACAAAAGTGTCATCATTTCAAGGGGGTTTTCAGTGTGCACCCCACTCGCATGTGTGTAGCTTCATCCAACACCCATAGTTTAGCGGTGTTCATAAACACCTATTAAAATAGGGTGTAACGTTCCTTCACACCCTACGGTTTCAGTGTTTCTAAACACCTTATTGTTTTGGGTGTTGCCCATGGGACAAAACAAATACACCCTTATGTGTGTAAAATTTTTTAGAATGTATACAAAACTCAGAGATTACAATCTTCCTAGCAATATAGTATCCTGGATAGCAGCATATCTTTCTTATCACGTGCAGTTTGTCACTATTGTGGGAAACGACTCGAGTGGTCTTCCAGTGTAATCCGGAGTACCCCAGGGCAGCGTCCTGGGGCCATTGTTGTTTATGGTCTATATTAATCACATTGTGAAAGTTGTTACACCTGACACACAAGTCAGATTGTTTGCAGATGATTGCGTTTCCTATCAGGAAATGCCTAAAGTCCATCACCAAACAGACCTCGAGATTAGTTTGCACAACATTCAGGCACAGTGTGAGAGATCAGGCATGTCTTTAAACAAAGAAAAAATCATCTGTCTTCGTATCACAAGGAAAAAAAGCCCGTTAAATTACACCTTCACACTAGCCCCCTCACCGCTAAAAGAAGTTGAAAACTTCTGGAGTAACACTTTCAAACAACCTTTCATGCAATTTACATATTGTGAAGAACCGATTTATTCAGCCAGGCTCGAGCTAAATCACGCTGCTGATGATATTTTCAGATGAAGAAGATGTACAGGTGATGATGATATCAAAGAGAATAAAGAGTCATTTGCTTGTCGCGCTCACACTAATTCCCCCGCGCGGTGAAAGCGGCCGCCTGGTCGCATGACAATATAATGAAATGCGTCGCGCATAAGGCTTTAAACGAGATACGTGCACTATCTCTGTTCCTCGGCAACGATGATCAGGACTAGCGCTAAGAGGAGAAACGCGGTAATTGACAGGAGATGTCTCTTCGACTACCGTGTACGGCCCAATGAAGCGACTGATGAATTTGTCGCATAGGCCGGGGACGCATAGTGGAGTCCATAGAAGGACTTCGTCACCAGGGGAAAAACTCACAACACGGCGGGACGAGTCATAGTGAGATTTTTGAGTGTCTTGAGAGAGGCCGGTGTTAACACAGGCCTGATGACGGCAGTGTGCGAGACGAGATAGGAATTCTTCAGAGAAAGGAGCCGTCGAGGGTGCAGGGGCCGAAAGGAAAGATACATCCAGAGCGAAACTCGGCGAGCGACCATAGACGAGAAAAAATGGAGAAAAGCCGGTAGTGCGTTGAGCAGCCGTATTATAGGTGAATGTCACGAAGGGTATAATTGCATCTGAGTTCGTGTGATTGGGGTGAATGTACATGGCGATCATGTCCGATAGGGTCCGATGAAACCGTTCAGTCAATCCGTTAGTCTGCGGGTGGTAGCTAGAAGTGGTCTTGTGAAAAGTGTTCGAGGCACGCAAAACTTGCTCGACAATGGAAGAGAGGCATACTTTGCCACGATCACTCAGGAGAATGCGTGGAGCTCCATGACGCAAAAAGATGTGGCGAAGAAAGAAATCGGTGATCTCAGGGGCAGTCCCAGATGGTACAGAAGCGGTTTCTGCGTAGCGGGTAAGGTGGTCGACGGCCGTGATAATCCAGCGATTCCCATTGGATGATATAGGAAGAGGGCCATACAAGTCGGTTCCAACGACTTGAAAAGGCGAGGCGGGACAAGGAAGAAGTTGCATAAAGCCAGCCGGAGCAGTTGTCGGTCGTTTTCGCCGTTGGAAATGGACACAGGAGGCGACGTACTTAGCGACGGCTGAAGAGAGGCCAGGCCAAAAACAACAAATTCGTATTTTGTCGTAAGTCTTGTGAGAGCCTAGATGAGCGGTGGTTGGATCATCATAAAAGGCTTCCAGAACTTCACGTTGCAGAGAACGTGGGATGACGGGTACCCACTTGTTGCCATCGATAAGGTAAATGTAGCGACATAAAGCATCACCGACAAGCTTAAATTGTTTAAGTTGTCGACGGAGTCTGGCGTTTAGAGGAGTAGTAGAGCCGGTCAAGCGGTCAACAATGGTGCGGCAGTATGGGTCGACACGTTGTTGTGAAACAAGGACGGATAGGGTGGCAGGTGAGGAACTTAGCGCTGCGATTGGAGAGGTGCTGTCGTTTTGGAGTATCGATGGTGAGTGGCTTCCGCTGAGCAAAGGACAGCGTGATAGAGCATCAGCATCTTGATGCTTCTTTCCAGATCTGTAGGCGACATCGGAATCATACTCCTGCAAGCGAAGCGCCCAGCAACCGAGGCGACCCGATAAGTTTTTCAGTGATGAAAGCCAGCATAGGGCGTTATGGTCGGACACGACGGTAAAATGATGGCCGTGAAGATATGGTCGGAATCTTCACACTGCCCAAACAACAGCAAGGCACTCCTGCTTGGTGATAGCGTAGTTCTTTTCTGGAGCGGTAAAAGCACGACTTGCGTAAGCAACGACGCGTTCGCGTGAGTTTTTGTCACGCTGCAAGAGTACCGCACCAAGACCATGACTACTTGCGTCGGTGTGAAGGATGGTGGGTGCGGTGGAATCGAAGTGGCACAGTACTGGATCCGACGTGAGGGCTTGCTTCAATGCCGTGAAAACGCTTTCGCAGTCTTCGAACCAAGTGAAGGGGACGTTCCTTGCGAGGAGTTGATGGAACGGAGACGCAAGTTCCGCGAAGCCACGTATGAAGCGCCGGAAGTAAGAAGATAACCCAAGAAAGCTGCGCAGGTCCTTTTGACGTAGTGGACGAGGAAAATCGATGACAGCGGCAAGCTTCTCGGGGTCGGGCCGAATTCCTTCTTTGCTGACAAGGTGGCCGAGGACCTTGATTGTCTTGCTAGCAAAGGTGTTAAGCTGTAGACCGGCTTTTTGCAAGGCGTGTGAGGACTTCGTCAAGACGTTGTAGATGCTGCGAGAACGTAGATGAAAACACTACTATGTCATTGAGATAGCACAGACATGTTTTTCATTTGAAACCACGCAATACGCCGTCTATCATACGTTCGAAGGTGGCGGGCGCATTACAGAGTCCAAAAGGCATCACATTGAACTCGTACAACCCATCCGGCGTTCAAAAGGCGGTCTTCTCTTTATCAGACTCCGACATTGGTATCTGCCAGTAGCCTGACCTAAGGTCGCGGCTAGAAAAATACTCTGCGCCTTGTAATGAATCCAGTGCATTGTCGATCTGAGGGAGGGGATAAACATCCTGGTGCGTTATTTTGTTTAGCGCACGGTAATCGACACAGAAACGCACTGTCCCATCTTTCTTTTGAACGAGAACAACTGGGGATGACCAGAGACTCGAGGAAGGACGTATGATGTTGCGTCGTAGCATGTCTGTGGCGTTTTTCTCGGTGACCTTGCGTTCTGCCTGAGACAAGCGATATGGACGCCGATGTACAATACCAGAGCCGTCAGTCTGGATGCTGTGAGTAGCGGTAGTAGTCATGCTAAGGGCGGGCGAGTTCACGTCAAATAGAGAACGGTGTCTATTTAACAGGGCGAGCAAATCTTCAGTTTGATCAGGTGTTAAGCCATTGCTTATTGTTGCCGACACAGGTGTGGCAGAGGCATTGAATGGCAGTGATTGTGACTTCGGAACATCGTTGTGGTTGTTGTTCGGAAGAGTAACAATCGCAACAGGCTCACTGTCGACCGCGCAAGATACTGTTGAGCCAGAGGGGGGCAGTACACACTCGGGCGTTTGATTTATGGCGCTTAGGTACGTAGACCCATTAAAGAAGCGAATAAGCCCTGGTGTGATCACAATGCCCCTACGTAGGTTATGACCGTAAGGGAGAATTAGTACGTCCCCATCCACAATGTCGATGCAATTAACACTTATAATTTCATCGATGTATGGCCGAAGTACATACTCTGACTTGGTGATAAGGCGGATGCGTTCATCGTGTTCAAGCGGGGAAGAGTCAGTGGCATTTAGATGCAGGAGGCACTGATGACATAATATGAAAACGGACGCAGAAGACCAGAAATCCCACCGAAGAATGAGAGCTTGGGTGCACTCACGAAATACCACGAAAACAATGTGATGACGAATGCCTTCTATGCAGACACGAACGGTACACTGTGCAAGTGGGCGAATGAGAGCGTTGGTCGCCGCGCGTAAAGGTGGGCCGCCATAAGGTGTGGTGACTTTTCGAAGGCGGGAACAAAAATCAGCACGAATAATCGAAACTGCAGCGCCAGTGTCTACAAGAGCCTCAACGCGTACACCTTCTACAAACACTACTATCAAATTCGATGGGCGCTTTGGAGGAATCGTTAGCTGTCCAAGGGATGCAGTTTCCCCTCAAATTGCAGTTTTCCGCGTGGGCGTTCGTGGAATGCGAGGTGGGCCGCAGAGGCGACACTGAACGGCGACCTGGCGAAGGTGACCTGCGGCGAGACGTACGGGAATTCCCAGGCATGTCCGTATGGTAAGTAGGAGACGGTGAACGGTAATAGAACGATCAGGAGGGTGGTCGTAAGTAGTTCATGGTCGGACGGAAGCTTCGATGTTCTTCGGGAGCGTAGCCGCGTTGCTAGTCTTGTTGGCACCTTCGACAAAACCGAGCGATATGTCCTCGATAGCCGCAGTAGTAACAAATTGGCGGAGGTGGGCGCTGAGGTGCGTAGTAAGGTGGTGCACGCACTGGCGGTGATAACGAAGCCACAGGCGTATGGTCTGCTGTTGTAGGCACAGAAACGGTGGGTGCGGCAGAGAGCGCGGCAACTTCAGCGTAGGTGCGCGTCTGGCGCACGCAGGGACTGTTGGAACACGTCGGACGTGCTGCGGAGGCGATCTCTTGTTTATTCAGGTCTCGCAAGCTATCTTTTTCAGAAGGGAAAGTAACTTCCGCAGCACAGGAAGAGCAGCGCCCGTGCAGCTCTTCACGAACGATGTCACGAATCAGCGCACGCAAGTCGAGAGGTGCAGGCAAACGAACGTCGGTGGCATCGTAGCAAAGGCGAAGAGACTGAAGCTCGTCAAGTCGCTGACAGATGGTTATCACGTCCTGGGTGGTGGCAGTATTTTGCGTGGCGAGGGCGTTAAAGTCGACGGTGTTAATGCCTTTAATAATGTGGCGTATTTGGTCGTTCTGAAACATGCCGGTGTTAACGCGCTTGCACAGGGCAACGACATCCTCAATATAAGAGGTGTAAGATTCATCCAGCAGCTGCGTGCGTTCAGCAAGCTTCTTCTTTGCTGCCTCAGTGCGAACTGAAGGGGCACCAAATATCTGACGAATTTGCTGCTCGAAAGTGTCCCAGTCGGGAAGATCCGGATGGTGGTTCCAGAACCAAGTTTTCACAACATCCGACAAGTAAAATGGGACGCTGCGCAACATGTGTGGATTGTCCCACCTGTTCAAATCGCTGACGAGGTCGTAGTTCTTGATCCAGTTTTTGACATCATCGCCTCGGAGACTGGAAAACACAGGTGGATCACGCAGGCGAATGTTGTTGGGCGGAGCGAGTGGTGGTGGCTGCAGTAGGACGGCGACGTTGTATGGACTAGTGTTTTCTTGGGCCGCCATGGCAGGGTATGGTATGCGACGACTCGAGCGGAGGTCCAGCGAGAATGGGCGAGAGGACTTGAGGGAACGAAAAGCACAGACCACCACTTGTGAGGAACCGGTTTATTCAGCCAGGCTCGAGCTAAATCACGCTGGTGATGATATTTTCAGATGAAGAAGATGTACAGTTGATGATGATATCAAAGAGAATAAGGAGTCATTCGCTGGTCGCGCTCACGATATTAGTAATATATCTTCCTCAGCATTCTGTAAACTTTGTTTTCTGAAACACAAGCTTAAAAGATCACCCGCCCACATTAAACTACTGAGTTATATTACTTTCGTTAGACCGAAGCCAGAGTATGCTTGCATTATATGGGATCCCTACACTAAACACAACAATAAAATAATAGAGAAAGTCTAGAGAAAGATGTTCGCTTCATTTACTCCAAGTTCAAGCACACCGATTCACCCACACAGCTGATGACAGAAAATGACATCCCCCTCCTCGAAACACGTAGGCAGATTCTCAACCTCAATTCCCTACAATCGCTCATTTAATATGAATAATCCATCGACCCCGCATTATATGTAACACCTCTGTCCACATGGCGTACATGTCACGATCCCACACATGCTTTCACTCCTAGTTTTGCTAGGACAGATATTTAAAAACACTCATTTTTTTCCCAGGACAGTGTTGGAGGAGAACTCTAGGCATGAAATGAATGACCTTCTTTACGTTTGAATACCAGCGTTAGGTGTTGTGTTTTGATTTTGTATGTTTTTGTATGTTTTGTTTTGATTTCGTAGGATTTTGTATGTCGGAGTGGAAATCTGGGCATATAATGAATGACCCTTCTAAGTTAGCATAATACACGCGTTAGGTGTTCTGTTTTCATTTTGTATGTTTTACTTCATTTTACTTACTTCTGTAGTAACTACAGTACTGCATTTTTATAGTAAGCAGTGCGAGTGGCTTTACTAAGTTGAGTGTAAAAATTTGCGCATTCCTTGTACTCACTTTATTGATATTTTAGTATTGTATTTCTATTTTTAGTGTACTATGAATGCCCTTTCTGCAAGGACCGAATTCTTGTCCGCAGTATGTTATAAAATAAATAAATAAATAAATAAAACCGCGCATCTTTTTATTATATATTCCTGATATAGAAGCACCGCGATCCAGCGGACATTCCGAGGACTGAACGTGAGGAGGCACACGCACACTTTCTTACGGCTTGCGCTTCGTATCTCTTTTCCACCTTAACCACCTCCAGTTCATGGTATATACTAGTTCACTGTATTCATAGCACTGTGGCCCAACGCTCGCTAAACCTTTCTAAAACCTAGGAACTTATGCCCAACGAGTATTACGTAGCAACCCTTTCTTGTCTTCTGTGCGTTGTTGAACAATGAAAAATTCGCAGCGTGCGCGTTAACTAAAAGCCGAATTCTCCTGTCTCTCATTCCCCCTTAGCAGCCATTGGCATGTACATTGAACACTGTCTTTTATTGTTCAACGACGCACAGAAGAAATCTCTCACCGGCACCACCTTGGAGGTCAAAACGTGATACTGGTTACACAATACCATTACTACTACGACATTGAGGAACAAACGGGTGCCTCTCTAAGGAGCTTCGCTCTTAAAACGAGTGCACTCTGGCTGGCTCTGGCAGCCCGCCGGTAGCCAGAAGTGGAAAATCGAAGAGTCCCGGTGATTGAACGTGGTCTTTCACCCCGCTGTAGACGCGGCACGTCGATGGCGAAACCACATTGTGAGAATTCGAGAAAAACTACGACAACGACGAAAATGCGGGGCAAGGCGCATGTGATTTTGAGCCAACTGCGCGCGTGAGGTCAGCCAATCAGCTGATGACTTGTGGTGGCCCATAAAGGTGGCGTGCCACAATTGAGCCACGTGTGACCGTTACGTGGCGGTAAGCTTCGTTGCTGACGAGCCAAAGCAGCGGCAGACGGAAGACAGCGGGCCTTTTACTGGAGCCTCTAAACGTACGCATATGTGACATCATGCTGAGTCGTGATAATTCAGCCCCGGTGGAAATTCTATTCGACGACATTTTTCCTATAATGCTAAATTACTTCCCCATATTATTTTGGACGGTTTACTACAAGATCACCTGCACAGTATTACAACGAACATTATTGCTACAGACGCATCGCAATATCGCGAAAAGTCAGGGCTTGATATTTTCAGCCCTATTTTAAATTGTATTTGTTCCCTTCGACTACCTGATTTCTGTAGTAGAGTTAGGCAGCCGAGCTGCCGTACTCCAGGAAACAACAGTGTCAGTTGCAGAACAAGGAATCCCTGGTTTATTCTTGGGCCACGCTTTTATAGGCATGCGGTTGCTTATCCGCTGCCGCTTCAGTGCAGCTGATGACGAGGTGGAACGTCACGCAGTAGGCGTTATCACATTCCTTCCCCCAATATTGTTTATTTATCTTCAGTGACGCAAATCGTGAGGCACGTATCGATCTGGCTCTTTCCGTGTACGCTGGCTTCTGCGCAGGGCTAGTGAAGAGTCAGAAGGCTCTTCCGCTGGCGTCTGAGGAAGTTCGTCGTGAGCCACAGGCAGGGGCAATTTTGCCGCCCTGTTGGCGGCGGGACCACCATTTTTGTGTCATCGGGAAGATGTTCTGCCATGTTCGCCTCCGGACGCGCCTGCTGGGGCGTGGTGGTAGCCTCCCGATGACCTGCAGAGTCCTCAGTAGCGGGTCGTGTGAGGGCCTCTGTACCGATGTTTGCTCCTGCATACTTGGAATAACTGCGTGAGCGCAAATTGTCAACATGAACTTGCCGGACTGTGTTCTGAGTCTCTACCAGATAGGTCACCGGACTAACTGGCCGCACCACTTGCCCTTCCGTCCACGATACCTTCTCTTGCCTGACAGTTTTCACGTATACCCAGTCTCCTTCACTAAATACACGAAAGGTCAATCTCCGTCCGTCATGCTGCCGTTTCAAAGTTTCCTGCTTTCTTTGCATGTCGTCTTGAAACGATGGCCTCAGTAAGGACGACTTCGTTCGCAGCGTTCGCTTCAGAAACAGTTCGGCGGGACACTTGCCTGTTGCCGTGTTAGGAGTGGTCCGATAGGCAAGCAAGAAGTCGTCCAGTCTCACCCTCAGCGGCCTGCTGTTACTCCCCTTGTCGTGCATTAGCTGCTTGCGAAGGCTCCTCTTAACAGTTTGCACTGCTCTTTCAAGAGCCCCATTGGATTCAGGGTGGTACGGCGGGCTGTAGGTGCGCCGGATACCGCTAGCATGGAGGAAGTCTTGGTACTCCTGAGAAGAAAACTGGGGACCATTATCAGAAACCAGTTGCTCAGGGATTCCGTAAGAAGCAAACAAGCTTCACAAGCGGTCAATAGTCTTCGCGGCTGTAGTTGATTGCATAGGAAACACTTCGATCCACTTTGAAAAGGAGTCAATGCACAACAGGAATGTTGTTTTTCCCGAAGTCGAAAAAATCCGCCTGCACTCTCTGCCAGCATCGGGCGGGAAACGGCCATGGCTCCAGTGGAGGACGAGGAGCGTTGTTTTGCATCTCTTGACAAATGCTGCACCTCTTTACTGCTCTTTCTATGTCTACGTCGAGCCCCCGCCACCATAGCAGACTACGTGCTAGCATCTTCATGCGTGACGCACCGGGGTGTTTTACGTGCAGCAGTCCTAACACCGCGTCTCGCAACTTTGTTGGCACGATAACCCGACTTCCCCACGTGACACAACCTACTTCCATCGATATTTCCAAACGCCTATTGTAGTATGGTACAAGCTCTGCATCTTCGACTTGCGCTGGCCATCCTTCCGAAGTATATTGATAAACCTTGCTAAGCGTGCCATCATACCTGCTTGCTTTAGCGACGTCCTTAGCAGTCAGTGCCGTTGTTTCAAAAACAGCGAGAGTATCTGTCTCCTCCGTCTCGGTTCCACTTGAAATAGGCAATCTCGACAGTGCATCTGCAACTTCTACTTCAGATCCCTTTCTATTAGTCAAGTCGTAACGATAAGAACCCAAAATTAAAGCCCATCGTTGCATGCGAGCGGCCGCTAAAGATGGAACTTGCTTTCCTGGCCCTAAGATGCCTATCAGCGGTTGGTGGTCCGTGAACAACGTGAACGTCCGCCCATATAGATAGGAATGAAATTTCTTGAGGGCAAAAATGATCGCCAACGATTCTCGCTCGATCTGGGCATAGCCACGTTCAGCTTGGGACAGTGTTCTGCAGGCGAAAGCGACGGGTTTTTCTGTGTCACTTGGAAGTCTGTGGAAGAGAACTGCGCCGAGCTCATACTGTGATGCATCACAGCTAACAGCCAAGGGGTTTTTTCGATCATAAAAACCGAGTACTGGGCTGGTTGTGAGCAAGTTCTTCGTTTCTTGAAACGCGAGAGCACATTTTTTCGTCCAATTCCAACGCTTTCCTTTCCCCAGAAGCTCATACAGCGGCGCAGCTCTGGTTGCCAAGTTGGACAGGAACTTTGAGAAGACTGTTACCATTCCAAGGAAAAACTTGAACTCCGTTGCATTTGTGGGGTCGGGTGCATTGTTTATCGCCCTTACTTTTGGCCCAAGTGGCCCGATTCCCTCCGCTGAAATTCCGTGGCCCAGGTAGCGAACTTCGCTGCAAAAGAGCTTGCATTTTTTCATGTGCAGCGTCACATTATGATCACGTAACCGGGTCAACACTTCTTCCAGCTTCAGCCGACAGTCATCAATACTTGACCCTCCTATGATGACATCATCGATGTAACATCCTACTTGAGTGACGCGCTAGAGGATCCTGTCCATGAGTGACTGGAATATGGCAGGAGCACTTGCGATGCCATAAGGGAGCCGCTGGTATTGGTATAGGCCTTGGTGTGTGTTTGGAACCTGAACTTGGCAACATTTAACGCTAGAGCCTTATCCACTGAGGGAAGTCTAGCTGTACTATTTGAGGAGCTAGAGCCCCGCAGGGGCGCCTGCGCAAGTAGGCGTTTGGTGTGTAGCGACACCACGGACCCGAACTAACGGGGGAGTTTCTACTCCCTCCCACGCCTAGCCGTGCGTGGCTTTGCCGTGTCCGGGGAAAAGGGGATCCTGGGGGTTGAGCCGACGCTGGGTGATTGGACCTTTAAGGCCCCCCGGCAGAGGTAACACACCCCTTTGGCCCCAGCTTCACGTAGACGGCACCCCTGGGCTGACCCACCCAGGGGAAATTGGCAGTCGCCTTTTCCTATCTCGCTCTTCCTACATCTTCGTCTTTATCTCTCACTTTTTATCTGTCCTGTCATCTCCTCTTTTCCGTTTACTTCAGAATTTCCTGGCGGCGAGGGTTAACCCTGTGTAGTTACCCAACCTTGGGTAGTTATATTCGGTTATAGCGGCGATGCATGGCTGGCGTCTCCAAGTGTTCACTAGTCAACCTTTTAGCGTCCCCTTGTTGGGCTCGGTGGTGGGTGGCCACCATCACCGCCGAACTTTATTGTATTTTATGGCAAAATCTTTCCCCCCCTTCTTGATCGCTCCCTAAAAAGGTGGCGCACCGAAGATACTTTCCTGCCTAACACACCAAAGCCGACATGCCCAAAGGACCATGTAATCCACAGTCAAAACGAAAAGAAGACAGTCCGAGCTATTTCACCTTTCCTCGTTTCCAAAACTCTCACAGAAGCAATAGGCCCAGGTTACAAAGTAACAAAGATGGGAAGTGGCGATCTTCTTCTTGAGGTTCGTGACAAAGCTCAGTATGAAAAGCTGTCTAAGCTTGTAGCCTTTGGTGAAACCCCTGTTTCGGTTGGCTCACACAGGTCCATGAACACTGTCCGTGGCGTAATTTCTGATGATGATCTTACTGAGCTTTCTGAAAGTGAGCTGCTCGAAGGCTGGCAGGACCAGAACGTGGTCAAAGTCCAACGAATAACAATAAACCCCGTATTCTAGAACGTCCCTTCACTCAATGCTCCACCTTCACTTGAGAAAGCCGATGGGAGCGCCGTCTTTAGTCACGACAAGTCACTGCATATGAGCAATAACCTGCTGCGATTCTTGAGTAGCGCAGCGCCTTTTTCAGCCGAGCGGCGGCGCAGTGCTCAACTCTGTCAAGTGAAGGGTGAAAGTCGAGTCGAGGAGCGTTTGTGAATACGGGGGTAAGACGCAACAACAAACTGACCCCTACAAAACATGTAATAATTACCTTCGGAACAAGTGACCTACCAGAATCAATCGAAACCGGCTGTTGTAAGCTTCGTGTAAGACCATACATTCCCAACCCTCGTCGATGTTTCAAGTGCCAATGTTTCGGTCATGGATCGCAGAGTTGCAGAGGGCGTGCCACTTGCGCAAAGTGCGCATTTATTCAACACTTATCAGACAACTGCACCTCAGAAACAACTCATTGTTCGAACTGTGAAGGAGACCACGCTGCCTACTCACGATCATGCCCCGCATGGAAAAAAGAGAAACAAATAGTAGAACTTAAGGTTAAACTCAATCTCACATTGGGAGGCCGTTGGGGGGCGCTGACCAGCGCGGACGTCTCCGCATCGGCTCTGAATCTTTTGCTTTTTTCGGGTTTTTTATGGAGTTTTCAACCCAGTTCTCTGCTCTGAATCTGTGTATAAGGAGGTTTTGCGCACGTGGATACCCGATTTCTGGACTTTGGGTGCGTATTTGCCATTTTTCGACCGTTCTTCTGATCGGAACGCCGCGGAAGAGGGCTAGCCCTAACATTAGGCTTAGCGGCTTTGCCGCTTCGCCGCCGTCAGTTAGGCCTAGTGACGAGTAGGGCGGTTGCTCACACTTTTCCCGAGAAGATGCAAGTTGAAGTGGAAGGCGAAACGATCGAGGAAGAGGAACTCAGCGATGCGGGCTGGAATTTTGTGCGCGGCAGGTCTTCACAGCAAAGAATCGGCGGGCACGAACCCGACGAAGGTTCTAGAAGATATGGCGTCGGTTCTGGCGCGTCTTCCCGCCGCGGCCGTTCAACACTGAAAAAACGGATTATTGCGTCCTCTCGCATGCCCGACTTGCCGGAAGATCACCGACGGATCGTCATACGACCGCGGGATGGTTTGGATCTCAGAAAAGCAGGACACTGCAAAGTTGCAGAGGCAATCATGGCCGCTGCGAAGATCACTTACGACGCTGCGGGAGAAGACGTAGTCTGCCCCAACGTTACACAGAATATCGTCGTGGTTAGTACGCCGCTGGAGGAGCACGCGAAGAACTACGTGCGCATTAAGCAAATCAAGGTTGGAGAGAAAGTGTACAACGTCAACGCCTACTACTCCGCGGGTGACGGCTACTGCAAGGGTGTTATTCGGAACGTGGACCGGGAAATCACCGAGAAGGAACTCAACACTATGATTGTGCATTCCGGGAATCCGACTGCCATGCAAGCCAAACGCATAAAGGACACTGGTTCCGTGGTCATCGTATTTGAAGGCTATGAAGTTCCGAATCACGTCAAGTTTGGAGGTGTTCTTCTCAAGTGCTACCTGTATAGGCGGCAGGTGGATGTGTGCTACATATGCGCCAAAGTAGGCCATCGAGCGGATGTATGCCCGACGCCGGAGAAGAAAACCTGTCGTGGATGCGGGGTGGAAAACCCCACGGACTCACACGAGTGTAAAGCGAAGTGCAAGCTATGCGGACAGGGTCACCCAACGGGTGATCGGACTTGTAAGCAGCGCTATCAGACTCCTTTCATCGTGAGACAGCGACGAAGAGAACGGATTGAAGAGTCAAGACGGGAACGACAGCTTCCCGGAAGATTTGAAGATTTTCCTCGCATCGAAGAGCGGGGCGACCAACGGCGGAGCCATGGCTCTACCCATCGCTCAGAGTTCGCTGGCCCTAGGTCACAATCCGGCTCAAGGCCTGGTCATCTCCCGGCGCAAACAACATGGGCGCAGAAGGCTGGTGGTGTGAAAACACAGCAGGTAAGTGGGGGTAGTCCTACATGGCAGCCGGGCAGTGAGGAACTTAAACAGATGAGAGAGGAGAATTCTCTTCTAAAGGAGATGGTAATGACACTTAAAGAGGAGATCGGAACGCTGAGGAAAGCTTTGGAGGATACTAGTAAGTCGGCTCCTGTTGCTATGGAGACTTCGGCAGGAACTGTAGGTCGCAAACGCAAAGCGGTAGGTGATGTAGCTGTTTCGGACAAGGACGGTTTTGAAGCGTTTCGGGAGACTATGGAGAAGTCGCTATCGGAGATCACGAACATACTCCAACAGCTTCGAGTGGACGTAGGGGAGCTCAAGAAGCAGAGCGCTGATCACGGATCACGGTAAGCGACTTCGAGCATTGGAGACTAGGACTGATGAGGTCCAAGAAGTTACGCCACAGGAGAAAGGGCAGACGCCGCATCTCCCTTCGCCACAGTCAAAGGCTGGGGCGGATGGAAACGCAAAATTTGGCAGCGAAAATGGCGGGGCAAAATAAGCAGCACCCGGCACTCCGCGTGTGGCAGTGGAACTGCTGGGGGTTTCAAAGAAAAAAGGCGGCATTGTGCCAATTTATTAGAGCTAGAGAAGGCAAGCCACATGTCCTGTTGCTGCAGGAGACTCTCCTAGAGGGGATTACCCTCTCTGGGTATGAGACTTTCTGCCGCAAATCGGATGACGGCAGGGGGATAGCGGTGTGCGTTTCCAAGCAAATCTCGGCTCTCGTACATCACGATCTTGACAAGCGATTTAAATCAGAATATCAGTGCATTGAGCTTCTCCCCGGGAGGCGACTGCTCAAGGGGTTGCTAATTTTACATGTTTACAGTTCCCCGAAACGTTCGAAGGACCGCTTTTATGCCCTTATTTCAAAGGCTATGAGTCTCGCGAACCGCGGGAAGATCCCGCTTTTGGTGTCTGGAGATTTTAACGCGCCACACACTGCGTGGGGGTATCCAAAAACTACAACGAAGGGTGACTCACTTTACAAGAGCACGCATGACTTGGGCATGATTATGCTGACTGACCCCCGTTATCCGTCGCGAATAGGAAATTCAGCTTGTAGGGACACTACGCCTGATTTGACTTTTACAAATTTTCAGGATCACTGCGAGTGGACTAATTTATATGAACACTTAGGTAGCGACCATTATATACTAGAAACTACGCTGTCGGCAACTGTCACAGCTAGCAGGAAACACACTATAGTAGACTGGGATCTTTTCCGCGATATTCGTAAAGATGGGGGCTGCTGGGAAAATCTTGCGGATTGGAAACAGAATTTATCTAGCGACGTTAAGAGGGCCACAAAGGTCATCGAGACGCCGCCAGAGATTGGAACCATGGATAGCAAACTTGCCCACCTCTTCGAGGCCAGAAATGGCCTTAGGGAGCGCTGGAAACTGAACAAGCTCAATCGGCGGTTAAGGCGAAGGATTGCTGAAATTAACAGGGAGATCGAGACCTACTCCATGCAGCTTGAGAGAGCGCGATGGGAGGAGACATGCAACATGGTAGATGGACAAATGCGTGTTGGGGGGAAATGGAACTTGCTTAAACATCTGATGGGGCCCGAAAAAAGCAAGGGTAGTCAGTGCCGGGTGGTCGACCGCATAGTCAGCGCGGCTCTCAGAGACAACTCAGAAAAGGAGGTTTGCGATATGCTTGCAAGCAAATATTTGCCGCTTAGAGGGATGGATCCCACCCTTTCCAAGCCCCCCCTCTATAGTGGGCGGATGCAATCCAAGCTTGATGAGAATATCACGACAGCTGAAGTTCGGATGGCGCTAATGGATCTCAATGGCAGGTCGGCACCCGGGGCTGACCAGATCACTAACAAGACTTTGAGGAACCTTGATGACGCCTCAATTGACTTTCTCACCGACCTTTTTAACAAACACTGGGCTGATGGCACGTTCCCCGAGGAATGGAGACATGCGGAGGTGATCCTCATCCCTAAGCCGGGCAAAAAGCCCAGCCTTGACAGCCTCCGCCCCATCTCACTTACATCTTGTGTTGGAAAGGTCTATGAGCATGTTCTGAATAATAGGTTCTGTGCATTTATCGAGGATGAGGGTCTCCTCCCTCCGAATATGGTGGGTTTCCGTCCACACCTCTCAACGCAGGATGTGATGCTTCTCCTTAAATCTCACATCATTGACGACAGCACTCGCGATGCCAGGGCCATACTTGGTCTCGATCTGGCTAAGGCGTTTGATCACATATCTCATGCCCACATATTGGAATCCATAAATGACATGAACCTGGGTGCGCGATTTTATAATTTTGCCGCTGCTTTTCTCAGTGACCGAACGGCTACTCTTAAGTTGGGGGAGCTGAAGTCAGAACGGTACGAATTAGGTTCACGTGGAACCCCTCAGGGGGCAGTCGTCTCCCCGCTTCTTTTCAATATTGGCATGACTCGCCTTGCTCGCGAACTGGACGAACTCGAGGGGTTGGAAAGTGCGCTCTACGCGGATGATATCACGGTGTGGGTCCGAGGCGGTGCCATAGGGCGCCTTGAGGACAGATTGCAGGAGGCGGTCAACACGGTTGAAAGAAACATCAGTCGTATGTCTTTAAAGCTTTCAAGTAGTAAATCTGAGCTATTAATATACAGGCCCACCAGACAAGGACGGCGACCTAAGGACTGGGTCCCCCCTGAGCAGGTGGATGTGACATTATTGACTGCTAGTGGGGCTAGAATTCCCAAGGTTAGCTGTATCAGGATATTAGGCATGCTCATTTCAGCGGATGGACGTAACACGGAAACTTTACGTAGATTAGAGCAACATACTGCGGCTACGCTTCGCCTCATTATTAGAGTTTCTAACAGGAAAGGAGGCATGAAGGAGGACAATCTTCTTCGCCTCTTTCATGCCTTCCTCATGAGTCACGTTCATTATGTTGCGTCTATGCATCACTGGCTCGCTGCAGAAAGGGAGAAGCTCAATGTACTGATCCGTAAAACTGTTAAAAGGGCACTCGGCCTTCCAATCCGAACTAGCACGGAGGGGCTGTTAGCATTAGGAATTCACAACACGTTGGATGAAATTATAGAGGCTCAACGCACGGCGCAGATCTCTCGCCTCTCGGTCACCCGGGCGGGTCGGGAGATTTTGGCACGTGCCGGAATTTCTACAATACTCCAGGAAGAGCGGATGACTTCTCTTGACTCCGCCGTTAGACAGGCACTCGTAGTTTATCCTATTCCTAGGAATATGCACCCTCAATTTAACGTCGCAAGGAGAAGGGCTAGAGCCAAGAAAATTTTGGAGCAGGTGCACTCGAAGTCGGGATCGTCGACCTTCACGGACGCTGCGCGTGCGGATAGGAATCGTTATGTGGCCGTTGCGGTCTCTGAGCGAGGTACAGTAATGTCGGCATGCTCTGTCAAGGCAACCTCCCCAGCAATAGCTGAACAGGTATCCATCGCACTAGGGCTTTTGGATTCATCCCGTGTTCAGATCTACTCTGATTCCCGTTCGGCGGTTAGAGCCTTTGCCTCTGGCAGGGTCTCCCCACCTGCTGCTAGAATTCTCAGAGGTAGGACCATCACTCCACACGAGATCATTTGGTTCCCGGCCCATATGGGCTCCACGATCAGCGGCATCACCAACTCCAACGAGTTGGCCCACGCCCGGGCGCGAGGACTTGCCTTCCGCGCGGGGCTTCACGGCCCTGGCACGTTGGACCGCTCCGCCCCGCCCGGGGCCGATCCTCTGGATGGGGGTGCGGCTGATCGAGGGTCGCGGGACGTTCTAGCGACATTTAACGAAGTCACTTCACATTATCGTTTGAGTCGTAGGGTCTTTCCTCCACCCCATTCGCATCTTACCAGAGGACAAGAAGTCACGCTCAGACTACTACAGACAGGGGTTTACCCCTGCCCAGCTAATGTATCTATTTATATGGATATATCTCCTGACTGCCCGGACTGTGGGTGTGTGTGTACATTTGAGCACATGATGTGGGACTGCCCCCACATACCCAAGGAACTCAAGGCGCAAATCATCCCAAGACAAGGGTTTTATTCCGCCATCAAAAGCACGGATCGTCACCGTCAGCTTCGGGCAATCCAAGGGGCCCACGATGCCGCAGGCAGGTACTCCCTGCCTGTTCCAACGTGGGAGCGGCCCGCAGGGGCGTCGGGGTAAAACCCGACTCTCCTCCCTCGGTGTACAATAAAGTTATCTATCTATCTCACATTCCGAGAAGCGCGCCAACGCTTCGCAATACACAACCCATTTTATCCCTCCTTTGCAGTTGTGACGCGCCGGGGCGCCGCACCACATGCCTCAGCACCCGCGAATGTTACACAGTGTGTGGCCGCGGTCGTGCCGCCAGCGCCCCCGGCTGGAGCAGCCTGTACTGCTCCGCCACCTGAAAAACAGGGCTGGCAGACCCTAGTGTCTGCTGAACCTCGGACCACTGCAGGCGCAGTCAGGTCCGAAAGTTCAGTGAATGTGCCTGCCCAGCAGGCACCATCCACCACCTCAAAAGAGGTGATGGATACAGGTCCCACTCCTCCGGCGCCTCAGACGCCGAAGGATAGCCGCAACTCCTTGGAGCGCGCCAAAAAAGAAAAACCTCGAATCACAGGGCCCTCAAAAGGCCCTGTAAACTAACGCAACACCTCTGTATGCACAGCACCACACTAAATTAAAATGACACAAATACTACAGTGGAACGTCAGAGGACTGTTGAGAAACCTCGACGATATCCAGGAACTTTTACACAAACATACACCTAAGGTGCTGTGCGTACAAGAGACACACCTGAAACCGAAACACACCCACTTTTTACGTCACTACGTTATTTTTCGGAAAGACCGGAATGATGCCATTGTGCCATCCGGTGGTGTTGCCATTAGAGTCAATCAAGGGATTGCATGCACACACCTAACACTACAAACATCCCTTGAGTCGGTGGCTGTTCGAGCAGTTCTATTGAATAAGCTCGCCACCATCTGCTCTCTCTACATACCTCCACAACACCGTCTTGAAATGCATGAATTCGAGTCCCTCATAAACGAACTTCCAGAACCCTATATTCTCCTGGGAGATTTCAATGCACATAGCAATCTGTGGGGTGACTCTCGCTGCGATGCTCGAGGTCGCCTGATTGAACAGCTTCTTTTTTCTCGCGGTGCACGCCTGCTGAATCGGAAAGCGCCAACATACTACAACATTGCTAACAATACGTACTCAGCAATTGACCTCAGCATAATATCCCCATCACTCCTGCCTCTACTTAAATGGCAAGTTATTAATGATCCATATGGTAGTGACCATTTTCCTATCGTTATCAGCTCATCAATAACAAATACATGTCCTGCACAAGTTCCCAAATGGCTCACTGACAAAGCCGATTGGGAAAAGTTTCAAACAATGACTTTATTATCTTGGACTGACATGGCGGCATTGAGCATAGAGGATGCTGTATGTTACTTTACAGCTTTCTTGGTTGATGCAGCAACAAAATGTATTCCCCAAACATGTGGACCGTCAAGCAAACGACAGGTCCCATGGTGGAATATTGAGTGCCGTGATGCTCGAAAAAAACAAAATAAGGCATGGAGGTTGCTTAGAGACTCGCCCCCAGCCAAGAATCTTGTAAACTTTAGGAACGTCAAGTCGCAAGCAAGGAGGACGCGCCGACAGGCGAGAAGAGAGAGTTGGCACAAAGTTGTATCGGACATTAACTCATACACAGATGAGTCGAGAGTCTGGAGCATGGTTGGTAAGGTGGCAGGACGAGAAGCACATTCGCTTCCTCTAGTGAACACACAAGGGGAGAGTTTGGAAGACCAGGCAAACACTCTCGGAGCGCACTTTGAACAGGTCTCCAGCTCAACACACTATAGTGAAGCGTTCCGACGATACAAAACCGCAATAGAAAAACAGATTAGAGCGCAAGCCCAGAACACATGAGGCATACAACGAACCTTTCTGTTTGGCTGAACTGCAGGCCTCACTTGCCTGCTGCAATAAATATGCCCCAGGCCCGGACCGTGTCGCATATGAAATGTTAAAACACCTGCCCACTGAAACCCAGAAAGCTCTCCTCTCTCTCTATAATGCGATATGGTCTTCTGGCAAGCTATTCTCAGCCTGGAAGGAAGCTATCATTATCCCAATTCTAAAACAAGGCAAGGACCCGGCCTCAGTTTCCAGCTACAGGCCAATAGCCTTAACCAGCTGTATTTGCAGTCTTTGAAAAATGATTAACAGGCGCCTGATGCACTTCCTTGAATTTAGTGGCCTACTTGACCAACACCTCCTAAAAATTATTCAGGCCTGCGCCCTCCGCCGTGACGTCACCACCAGCCGTCCTACGAGTCCAATACTTCCTGACCGATTCCGTCGCGCATTCCCGAATTTCCACTTGCTGCAGTGGTGACGGCCGTGCTGCACGTGTTTTTTTCGCGAGTCTGCCGAGCCATTTTCTTTGCGTTGTGTGCTGTGAATTTTACTGCCGGAATTTTATTGCACGAAGCTTCTGACATGCCCAATAAGTGTTGTGTGCCAGCATGTTCAAGTAATTACAAGACCGGGAAGAAAGTTCAAGTATTTTCATTCCCCAAGGATGAAGTGCTAAGGAAGAAGTGGCTCAGTGCTATCCCAAGAAAGGATTTCTTCCCTACGGAAAACAACAAGGTAAGAGCAAACTGGATGTCACCATTGCATCACACTGATGGTGAAATTATACTCATTGTAACCGTTCGCGAAGTGCTTGTGCAATGTTTAGACGCATTCCGAGGTTCGCTGACACTCTGCGACTGCCATTGGTATGCAGGTATGCGCGTTGCATTTCACCGAGTCATGCCTTCAGAACAAGTCGTCCTACACGGATCCTATGACAGGAAGAGTGCTAGAGGTCTCACTGAAAGTACCACGCCTGCGTTCAGGATCAGTGCCCACACTGTTCCCAGGATGTCCTTCGTACTTGTCGAAGGATGACCCTTCCCCGAGAGAATGCCCGGAAACGAAAAAAATGCGCCGAGAAGCGGCTAACCTCGCTCATGCCATCGCATAATCGGAGGCTTCTTATCGTGATGAAGAAACGAAGTGCTGTTTTTCCTCGCTTTTTGAGCTTATAGAATGTTTGAAAAGTGCACCTGTGCCAAATGAGTGGATTGTAATTCACCGCACAAACTGTGCCCTGTTTTTAAATATTGTTGATGAGAGCATGCCGATGTTGCGGTCGTCTGTTACTGTTTTCAGCGACCTGAGTATCAGTGTATGTTTTCATGGTACCAAATTAAGCCGTATAGGTGATTATGTCGTGCCAGGAAGCACTGGGAATGTGAATGTCCTGTCTGCCATCCTGAGTAGGCTTCAAAGCATCCTCGATGAAAAATGCTCCTCAGAAGGTCTTTGTGACGTAGTCGTTAGCCTTCTTGAGCAACTTGAACGAGATGCCATTGACAGCAAGAAACGTATCAGTCGCTTCTTGCGAGAACAGGTGGCGTTGCTTGGAAAACAACGATTGGAGTATTCCTCTGAAAGTATGGTGGTTGCTTGCATATTGCATACCATATCTCCACACGCCTACAAATTTCTCAGGGGTTCAGGTTTTTTTGCCATGCCACATCCCAGTACTTGTCGAAATGTCTGCTCCTCGTTTCACTTGTCACCTGACACTGAGTCAGCCAGTGAAAATTTTCTCAGGTACATAAAACACAGATTTAAACAATTGCAGCCGCGTGAAAGTGCCGTGGTTCTCATTGTTGACGAAATTCACATCCAGCCTTTCTTCGATTTTGAAGGTGGGAAAATTTCAGGGGCAGCCGGAAACAGTGAAGAGGCCGCTACTTCTGCTCATGTGTTTATGGTGCAAAGCATGCTGAGTTCTTTTCGCGAGGTGGTGCACATTCTGCCTGCACGAACAATGAATGCTCACTCTCTTCATGCTGTCCTGAGAAATGTAATCATTGGCCTTGAGGAAATTGGTTTTAAAGTTATTGCAGTAGTTTCAGACAACAACGCAATCAATCGCAAAGCACTTAGTATGTTTTCAGATCCGCCAAAGCCGAGCATCGTTTACCCAAATCCAAAAGACGCAACAAGACCTATGTTTTATGTTGTGGATTCTGTGCACTTGTTGAAATGCATTCGACAAACCTATATTTTCCTATGTTTGATCTCTCAAACAACAGTGTCCATCCCGACTGCATACAGCGGGCATCAATCAAAGATCTTCGGGAGCTGCACAAGCTAGAGGCTTCTCAGCTTTTGAAGTACAGCTATCGCCTTTCGTCAAAGGCGCTAAATCCTAGCAACTTCGAAAGGCAAAATGTTAAGCTAGTACTACAAATATTCAATGCTTTTGTAGCTGAGGCACTGGATCACCACTGGAACTTTCATGCGTTATGGCATGCCAAAGAAACTGCCAATTTCATCAAGATAGTTCTCCGCTGGTGGAAGATTGTAAACGTTAAAACACCTCACAAAGGCCATCACCACAGAGATGTTTATGAAGAGCCAGTTTCGTGCCTGAATGGTGACCCTAAGCTGGAATTTCTCGATGCGTTTGTCACTTTGTTGGATGTGTGGGAATCCTACAAACACGACAACGGCGTTCTCACGCGAGAAACTCAATCTGCTCTAAGGCATTCCGCCTATGCAATACTTGAATTCACCAAGTACTGCCTTGTCAAGCTTCGTTATAAATATGTCCTGCTCGGCAAGCTGCAGACAGACGGCCTCGAAAACCGATTTGGCCAGTACAGGCAAATGGCTGGTGGTCATTACCACATCAGCTTTAGGCAGCTGTACGAGAGTGAAGACAGGATTCGCCTACAAAATACTCTTCCTATAATGAACAGTGACGATTTCATTGATGAGGCTCTTCTATCGGCAACAGCCACAAATCAACAGGACTTCAGAGTTACTGTCAAACCTGAAGATCTTGACAGCTTAAGCACACGCGTCGCTGTTTTTGCTTATGTTGGAGGCTTTTGCACTAACTCTGTGGTAAAAACGTTGAAGCGCAACTACTGTCAAGAGAACCTTGTTGCTGACAGTTGCGATGCTGAGTGCGATGGTGATGCTAATTCTTTAATAGCAAGTCTCAATCGAGGTGGCTTGAAATTTCCGAACGCGTGTGTTGTGACAGTAGTGATGCACACTGAAGTTGTTGTTGCAAAGTTGCTGCAGAATGAAAAAAATGCCGGGTGCTTTCTGCAGGCACGAAATCACAGATGCATTGTTCAACAGCTTGTGAAGGAGAGCTTGCCAGCATTTGAGGAATTGGTGACTTGTGCGAATGGGCACGAACCAGATTTGGTGATAAATATGTTGACAAAATGTGCGACAAATGTTCTGCTAAATAATTATTGCAAAGAGAGGAATGACGCAGCCGCTGTTGCTAAAGCCGATGCCAACGCTGTCGCAAAAGCACGGAAATTGAAAACTGTTGCTCCAAAATAAAGTGCTCATGTGTCATTTGTAATTTTCATTAGTATGTTCATTTATTTGTGTTTTTGATCATTGCTTCGTGCCCTTGTTTTGTGTGTACATGTTGAATAAACTAACTCTTACTACAGGAAGTTTGTACGTTTGACAAGTTTCTTATAATTAACAATACTCTTTGAAGACATTGAGACGCGAGAGAAAACAATATTGCTGAGATACAACTCGTTCACTGCGAGAGGAGTGCCAGAAGCGGCGCGCTCCCGCAGGACCGGTCGGACGGCGAGTGATGACGTAGCTGACGTCATGTCACGTGAGGCGCAGGCCTGAAGAATTTTAGGAGGTGTTGACTTGACCCCTACCAGTGTGGGTTTCGAGAGGCTCGGTCCACCACTGACCACCTTGTCCGTATCGAAGCACAAATTCACGATGCTTTTGTTCATAAGCAATTTTTTCTGTCTGTGTTCCTCGATATGGAAAAGGCATATGACACTGCATGCGCTTCGGCATATTGCGAGACCTGTCACATTTAGGTGTGCGGGGTAGAATGCTGACAGTTATCAAAAGCTACCTGTCCAACCGTACATTCTGTGTCCAAGTTGGCACTGTCTTATCTCGAGTATTTGTCCAAGAAACAGGAGTGCCACAAGGAGGTGTATTGAGCTGCACACTTTTCGTAGTTAAAATGAATTTCTTGCACCTGTATCTCCCACGAAATATTTTTTACTGCACATATGTCGATGATGTGCAGATTGCTTACAAATCGTGCAACATCTCAATGTGCCAACGTCAAGTTCATCTAGGGTTGAACAAGGTATCTCAATGGGCAAACGAGAATAGTTTTATACTCAACGCGCACTTGTGTCTTGTTCAGCCGAAAGAGGGGCCTCCATCCTGATCCCGACATTGACCTGCATGGTCAACCTCTGTCAGTGAAGACCGAGCACAAGTTTCTTGGCCTCATATTAGACACTAAGCTAACCTTCATCCCACACATCAAGTATTTAAGGGACAGGTGCTTAAAAACAATGAACATTTTGAAAGTGTTGTCACACACTACATGTGGTAGTGACAGGAAATGTTTAATTAACTTATATAGAAGCCTCGTACGCACACGCCTAGATTACGGTGCTATAATCTATCAGTCGGCAACACCATCAGCCTTGAAAATTCTCGACCCTGTCCACCATCTAGGCATTCGCCTCTCTACGGGTGCTTTCCGCACCAGCCCTGTGGAGAGCCTGTGCGTGGATTCTAATGAATGGTCGCTCCACCTACAAAGATGTTCCTTGTCCTTTTTGTACTATTTGAAGGTGAAGGCAGACAAGAAACATCCTTCCCATTTCACAATTAATGATTTGTCTTCTTCTGGCTTGTTCGAGAACCGTCCTTCGTTTAGGCAGCCCTACGCACTGCGTGTAAGGAGCCTGGCCGAAGAAACAGGTGTGCCTCTTCTTGAACCCAGTTTGATGGCTCCTGCAACATATCTGCCACCGTGGCAGTGGCAGCTTATAGACTGTGATGTTTCTTTTGTTGATGTCACAAAGCACGCACCACTTGCACACATACATACATACTTTTTAGAACTACAACATAAATACACATGCCCTGAGTTCTTTACTGATGCGTCAAAGTTAAACACTTCTGTGTCATATACAGCGGTAGGCCAATCTTTTTCCAAGGCCGGCGTTCTTCATCCTAATGCAAGCATCTTCACAGGAGAAGCTTACGCAATACTGGCGGTCGTAAAACACATTAAACAGATAAAATTACAAAAGGCGGTAATGTACACAGATTCCCTAAGCGTGGTCAAAGCCCTGAAAACTCCTAAGAAACACAAGAACCCCGTGCTGGTGTCACTATACTCACTTCTGTGCACACTCTACACATCAAAACAGCATGTCGTTGTCTGCTGGGTTCCAGGGCACCGTGAAATACAAGGGAACATTTTGGCCGACAATCTGGCTGCTTGCGCCAATGTCACTACTGCCAATGCATCAACACCAGTCCCTGCACCTGACTTAAAACCTTTTATATAACGAAAGCTCAGGGGGTATTGGCAGAGCATGTGGGATAAACACGCGGATAATAAACTCCATGCTATTAAGCCGCAACTAGGTTATTGGCCGCCACTATCAAAATCACGACACACATAAGTAATACTAACAAGGCTTAGAACAGGACACACACATTCTACACATTCATTTCTTCTGTCTTCCGCTGACCCACCATATTGTGAGAGATGTGGAGAGCCCCTTACGGTTCTCCACACTCTCGTCCAGTGCAATGAGCTAGATGCTCTAAGAAAAAAGCACTTTTTACTGCTCTACCGACAGCAGCTCCCTATACACCCTGGGATGCTCATCAGTAGGGATCCGCTTTTTAAACTGCAAACACTTTTTACGTTTTTAAAAGATGTGCAAAGCTTTCACCCGATATTTCGGGGTCATCCGTAGCAGGACCTCTATAGAGTGGTCGTGGCTGCGGTGACTACATCTTCATCATGGTTTTATTATCATGACATTTTGCCATCAACTACCATCACACATATGTCACGCCACTGTCATGATTTTATTACTTTCATGTTTTAACCCGCGTTAGAGCGAGGAATTTTAAGGCCCCTTTACAGCCACGCACCATATCATTGTTCATATCTGTAGTCCATTGAAATGGCGCTCTTTGGCCATCAATTGGCCCTTGCGCCACTAAAAAAACTACTCATCGAGGAGCTAGAGGGTGTTAAATGGGATATAATAGGGCTCAGTGAAATTAGGAGGACAGATGAGGCCTATACTATGCTACAGAATGGGCACGTCCTTTGCTATCGGGGCTTCGCAGACAGAAGAGAACTGGGAGTGGGGTTCCTAATTCACAGAAACATAGCTGGTAACATAGAGGAATACTATAGCATTAATGAAAACGTGGTAGGTATTGTAATTAAACTGAATAAAAGATACAAGATGAAGGTAGTACAGGCTTACGTGCCTACATCCAGTCATGATGACGCTTCAGTTGAAATCTTCTATGAAGACGTGGAATCGGCAATGAGTAAGGTAAAAACACAGTATACTATAGTGATGGGCGACTTTAATGCAAAGGTAGGGAAGAAGCAGGCTGGATACCAGGCAGTAGGAGATGATGGCATCGGCACTAGAAACGCCAAAGGAGAGCTACTAGTAGAATTCGCAGAAAGCAATAATTTGCGGATTTTGAATACCTTCTACCGAAAACGAGGAAACCGCAAGTGGACATGGAGGAGCCCTAAAGGCGAAAATAAAACCGATATAGACTTTATAATGAGTGCACACGCAGGCATCGTGCAGGATGTGGAAGTGGTTGGCAAGGTACGATGCAGTGACCATAGAATGGTACGGTCTCGAATTCACCTAGACTTGAGAAAGGAACGACAGAAACTGATATGCAAGAAGCCAATCAATGAGCTAGCAATGAGAGGGAAAGTACAGGAATTCAGAGTCTCGCTTCAGAACAGGTACTCGGCTCTTAGTGAGGAAACCGACCTTAGCATAGAAACAATGAATGATAATTTGACGAGTATCATTACGGAGTGTGCAGTGGAAGTTGGAGGCAGAGTAGTTAGACAGGACACTGGCAAGCTTTTTCAGGAAACGAAGAATCTCATTAAGAAGCGTCAAACCATGAAAGTCTCAAGTACAACAGACAAAATAGAACTGGCAGAGCTTTCGAAGTTGATTAATAGGCGTAAGGTATCCGACGTTAGAAGGTATAACATGGAGAGAATTGAACACGCTCTGAAAAACGGAGGAAGCGTCAAAGCAGTGAAGAGGAAATTTGGGATAGGCAAAAATTGGACATATGCACTAAGGGAGAAAGAAGGCAAAATAACTACCAATATGGATAGGATAGTTAAAATAGCGGAGGAGTTTTACAGAGATCTGTACAGTAGCTGGGACAACCACGACTTTAATAATATAAGAACTAGCAGTAACCAAGATGACACCCCACCAGTAATGATAGAAGTAAGAAAAGCTTTGGAGAGCATGCAAAGAGGCAAAGCTGCTGGTGAGGATCAGGTAACATCAGATCTGCTAAAAGATGGACGACAGATTGTGTTAGAAAAACTAGCCACACTGTTTACAAGGTGTCTCCTGACGGGAAGAGTACCACAGTCTTGGAAGAACGCTAACATCATCTTAATACATAAGAAAGGAGATGACAAGGACTTGAAGAATTACAGGCCGATTAGCTTGCTCTCTAGAGTATACAAGCTATTTACAAAAGTAATTGCTAACAGAGTAAAGAAAACATTAGAATTCAATCAACCACAGGAACAAGCAGGATTTCGAACAGGCTACTCAACAATCGACCACATTCATACTATCAATCAGGTAATAGAGAAATGCTCAGAATATAACCAACCACTATACATAGCCTTCATAGATTACGAGAAGGCGTTTGATTCAGTAGAAATATCAGCCGTCATGCAGGCACTGCGGAATCAGGGCGTCGATGAAGTATATATAAACATTCTGGAAGAAATCTACAGGGGATCAACTGCTACCATAGTGCTTCAAAAAGAAAGCAACAGGATACCAATCAAGAAGGGTGTAAAGCAGGGTGACACAATCTCCCCAATGCTATTTACCGCGTGCTTACAGGAGGTTTTCAGAAGCCTAGAATGGGAACAGTTAGAGATAAGAGTTAATGGAGAGTACCTTAGTAACCTGCGCTTCGCCGATGACATTGCATTGCTGAGTAACTCAGGGGACGAATTGCAACTCATGATTACGGAGTTAGACCAGGAGAGCAGAAAAGTGGGTCTTAAAATGAATCTGCCGAAAGCGAAAGTAATGTACAACAACCTCAGAAAAGAGCAGCGCTTCGAGATAGGTAATAGTGCACTTCAAGTTGTAAAAGACTATGTCTACTTAGGGCAGGTAATAACCGCGGAGCCGAACCACGATATTGAAGTAACTAGAAGAATAAAAATGGGGTGGAGCACATTTGGCAGGCACTCTCAAATTATGACAGGTAGATTGCCACTATCCCTTAAGTGGAAGGTATATAACAGCTGTATCTTGCCGGTACTTAGCTACGGAGCAGAAACCTGGAGACTTACAAAGAGGGTTCAGCTTAAATTGAGGACGACGCAGCGAGCAATGGAAAGAAAAATGGTAGGTGTAACCTTAAGAGACAAGAAGAGAGCAGAGTGGATTAGAGAACAAACGGGGGTTAAGGATATCATAGCTGAAATCAAGAAGAAGAAATGGACATGGGCCGGGCATGTAGCGCGTAGACTGGATAACCGCTGGTTATAGAGGGTAACTAACTGGATTCCCAGAGAAGGGAAGCGGGTCAGGGGGACCCAGAAGGTTAGGTGGGCAGATGAGAATAACAAGTTTGCGGGTATAAATTGGCAGCAGCAAGCAGAGGACCGGGTTAACTGGCGGAACATGGGAGAGGTCTTTGTCCTGCAGTGGACGTAGTCAAGCTGATGATAATGATGATGTGTGTTTACCGTTAAAATACCTTTGGCATCTTCGTCAAGCTCCACTTGCTGATAAGCGGAAGCAAGGTCAAGAACGAAGAATACCTTAGAGCCTGCTAAAGTTGCGAATAAGTCTTCTGGCAGAGGGTAGTGCTCAGTCAGTAGCGCAGGGTTCACTGTGACCTTGTAGTTGCCACATAGCCGTACTTTTGCTCCTCCATCTTTTGGTACCACCACTAAAGGAGTTGTCCAACCGCTTCTGGTTACCTTTTTCAATATCTCAGCACGCTCTAAAGAGTCCAGTTCTTCAGACACAGCTTGCTTCAGCGCAAATGGCACTGGTCGAGCCTTGAAAAATATTGGCTTGCTGTTTGGTTTCAAGAGAACTTGCGCTTTATAGCCACTTATGAACCAGATCTGCGGCGAAAACACTGCCTCGAAATTCTTCATCAATTCATTCACATTCTGATCTTGCTCTACGGCTCGAACTTCTAGCCAGTTTAATTTAAGCTTCCCCAACCAGTTGCGACCAAGCAGACATGGCAACTCTCGACCACCACCGTTTACTATCAACACAGGTGAGGTATCAGATTGATCACCGTGTTCAAATCGCACGTTCACCACCTACCACCTACCTACCACCGGCACTAGTTCTCCTGTGTATGTCCTTAAAGGAACAGTCGCTTTCTTGATAGTCAGTTGAGAAAATTCGCGCTGAAAAACGGATTTCGGCATGATGGTGACGAACGCCCCTGTATCTATTTGCACCTTGAAGGCTCGTCCTTCAATCCTGATAGTGACAAAGTAGGCAGAATTATTGATTTTTATACTGTATAATTCTTGCTCTCCATCCGAATCCTCTGCCGGACTATCGATTGCATTCAGTGCTTTTGTTCTGCCGGGGCGCTGCCTACACATTGTTCGCAAGTGACCTTGCTCCCCGTAATTATGGCACTTATACTTGCGATACCGGCATCTTTCCGAAGTATGGCGTTTGCCGCAACGGAAACACTCTGGGCACTCCGTCCTGCCACAACAGCTGTGCCTGCGACGACTGCTTTTCCTGAGAGCATCCACTTCTAGGCCGGAGCGCTTTTGTGAACTACATTGGTGTTCTTCCAACGACAATGTCCGGGTTGTGTGGAAGCTAGCTCACCATTTAAAGCAATTTTACACGCCTCATCGAATGTCAGTTTTTCAGCTGTGAACAGCTCGCGTTGTGTATCGGTGCAGCGCTGCCCGGCGACAAGTCTGTCTCTAAGCGCTTCGTCGAGAAACTTTTCGAACTCGCAACTTCTGGCCAACTGCTTTACTGCACCATGAATTCGGCCGCAGTATCTCTTTCCAACTGCACTCTTTGGTTGAATCGGCATCTTTCGGCTATCACGGCCTTTCGAGGACTGTAGTGACCTTTCAACAGAGTCGTCACCTCGTCATACGTTTTGCTGGCTGGCGAGTGTGGTAGTAACAGGTTCTTCAGGACCTCATACACTCGAGGGCCCACAACTGTCAAGAATACAGCTAGCTTCTTGCCTTCCGTCACATCATTTGCCTAGACGTAAAGCTCCAATTTTTCCAGGTAGGACTCAAAGCTACCCTCTTTTCATCAAAAATGTCAAGTTTTCCCACCTTCGCCATCGCAGTGACGCCCACGCAGCCGTCGTTTTGCCTTCAGTAGCAACAGAAGCACGTGTAAAGCCAACCAGATCCTATCCTCGTCGCCACTTTGGTAGAATTAGGCAGCCGAGCTGCCGTACTCAAAGAAACAACAGTGTCAGTTGCAGAACAAGAAATCCCTGGTTTATTCTTGGGCCAAGCTTTTATAGGCATGCGGTTGCTTATCCGCTGCCGCGTCAGCGCAGCTGATGAAGAAGTGGAACGTCACGCAGTAGGTGTTATCACAATTTCATACCTGTTTTTGTGGCTTAGTTTCTGGCAGTAGGGCTCGCCTTACGTAAGTTAGATACAGCAATTACATCAGCTGTCATAATAACAGATTCCCTATCTCTCTGTGCGACACTTTTTGTTGGTGCTGATAGTCACGTTACAAAGGCGTTCCGTGAACGAGTACCTGCGCATTTGAAAAAAGTACGATTAGTTTGGGTGCCTGGTCATAAAGGTTTGTGTCTAAATGAAATAGCCGACCCCTTAGCTAAGTCGTCGATCAGCAAACCAATTCTACCGCTCTGTCCTACATCCGCTCATGTGACCGCTACTCGATTCCGCAGACGTACGCTTATGGGAGTCTTTAAAGGTTCAGCACTAACAAACTCTACAGAATATCGTCATTTATTATATCCTTGGCGAAGAGATTTTTGACGCACTCTAGAACAAAAAGTAGCTATCACAAGGCTGCGTTGCCGGGTACCAAATCTAAATTTCTATAAATACAGGTCTGCTCAGGCACCTTCACCACTGTGTGCATTCTGTGATGAACTGGAAAGAATAGATCATTTCTTTTTGACCTGCTGGTGGTTTAACACATTAGGAAAGCCCTTTTAGAAATACCTTTACGCGGTATTGCAATGGACTTATCTGTGCCTGTCATTTTGTCTTTTGGAGCTTCTATTTCTAGTTTGTCTAAGGTGACGGTATGCGCGGCCGTCCAGGACAATAGTGATGAAACTAATAGGTTGACTAATTACTAGTTTCACTATCCTAACATATCCACATAGTTATATTCTATTAAAAATTTGTTTATGTAAATATTTGTATGCACAACATTAAGCACCACACTTTCCTAGGCTATCGGTAAGGTTTCTGTTGCACCTGAATTTTCTAAATCTGAACAGTAATTTTTAAAACCATTTGATTGGTGGCCGATTCCCCATACTGGCTATGTGCCGCTAACAATAGGTGAACAACAACAACAACAACAACAACAAGAGCGGACCGAAGCGTCAGACGCAGGCGATCCAAGTTCCGGCCAGGGAACGCGGCTATGTACGCTACTGCCTTCCAACTACCAGCTGGGGTAGCGTTGCCGGCACGAGTACGTCATCTCAGGACGTGGCCTGGCCTGCTGTTCTTCTTGCCGAAGGCATCGCGGATCTCGGCGAGCCGTCCTCTCTGTCAGCCCTTCAGCACAGCGACGAAAGTGGCCTGGCTAATGGTCACGGTTGCACCGAGCATCGCGTCTCGAGAGAGAGAGAAACAACATTTTTGTGCATCCGGCGTGCGGGAAGTCCGCGCAGGGCGCGGGTATTTCCTATCTAAAAACTATAGCTAATAGTCCTGTAGTCCCAGGCTCTAGATCTTGAGGACGTTGTGCTCTGGCTAGGCATTGGATACTCGGGCTCCTCCACTCCCGTTGTCCGGGGCGTCGGTTCCCTTTCTCGTCTGCTTTGCCAGGGCCTCCTCAAGCTGCTGGATGGTCTCGACGCAAGTAGTTCGCTGGACGAGCTGGCCATTTGCCGCATGGAGCATCGCGTCTGCGATGCGAGTTGACTGCTCTGTAGTCGCAGCCACGCCGTCAAACGCAGTCGTCACCACAGAATCACTCATCAGGACGCATCCCACTCCCGATCACCTGTCGCCGCCTTCTGCCCTGCACCTCGGCATTTGTCGGGCACCGTATCTCATTGTGAGATTTTAGAACTCGCGTTCATTGGTTTTCTCGTTCGATCAGACAGTTTTGTTACTTAGTCACCTTCACGGTTTTTCTGGTTCTGTGTTCTATTTTTTCTTTTGTGCTCTGTCATAAACGTGATGTGTGTTGTTACCGCGTCATCTCAAAGTCCGTTTTCCCTCGCACGACACGCAAAACAAGCTTTGACGAACCTTAGTCCCGATAAAGAATATTTTCAATACACACATAATCCCATCTGGCAGTGCTGGCAGTGCCGGTACATGTGCCTGGCTTCACCGCAGTGGTAGCAGAGTGGGCGGTGGTCAGGGCCGCGCCAAAGTCAGTTTTCTCGAAGCGTAGCGCTGGGCGGACGGCGGGTGGTATGGCGTCGGCGGTTATGGTGTTGAAAAGAGTGACGTGGTGAAACCTTTTCTGCCTGTTTTCTGGGTCTTTGAGTGGGGAACCGCGAAAAGGGTGGGGCTCCTTAGGTTGCCGGAGCAAGATCGGTGCAGGTGGCACATGCGCTGTCATTGCTGCCGTGGTCAATGTTAAGGTCTTGGTCTTCTGTGTCGCGCCAGGTAGAAGCCCGTAGTTCTTCGGCAGACTTTGTTGCCTACGGCTAACTCGCTGCTCGGGTATGGCGTTGGTATCTTCTCCACGCACTCCGAAAAATTTTACACCCATAAGGGTGTACTTGTTTTGTCCCATGGGCAACACCCTTTTAGGGTGTTTTGGAACACCCTTAACAATAAGGTGTTTAGAAACACCCTTAAAACGTAGGGTGTAAAGAAACGTTACACCCTACTTTATTAGGTGTTCATAAACAACCCTAAACAATGGGGATGGATGAAGCTACACCCATGCGAGTGGGGTGTACACTGAAAACACCGCTGAAACGATGGCACTTTTATGGGTAAGCATGCTTGATCAATTGAAGAGCAATTAATGGGCACCAAAAGCAGAGACAGAGGAGGTGACGCTTAGACTTGTGTGTTGAGGAGAGCCATTCACAGCACTTCATTCCATCAAATATGCATCACCAACTGGCCCAAACCTCAATTGTTCTCCGGGAGAAGAAGCATATATGAACCTTCTCTGCGGCTGACAGGGAAGAAGGAAGATACTGGTTTCACCAACTGCACTTATACCTGCATGCATGCAGCTGATAAAATAAGGTGCCATAGTCTTGAGTGAGCTGCACGAGACCAGTGTAAACATGTGTACGTAGACTGTGCCATGAAAGACAAAGGCGCGGAAGACACACACACACACACACACACACACACCACCACAGTTGTGCAAGCAGTAACCTGATTTGATTATTTGTGAGGTTTAACGTCTCAAAACCACTATTTGATTATGAGAGAGGCCGTAGTGGAGGGCTCCGGAAGTTTTGACCATCTGGGGTTCTTTAACGCGCACCCGAATCTGAGTACACGGGCCTACAACATTTCCGCCTCCATCAAAAATGCAACCACCACAGCTGGGATTTCATCCCGCGACCTGCGGGTCAGCAGCCGAGTACCTTAGCCACTAGAGCACCGTGGCGGGGCGCAAGCAGTAAGCTGTAGCGTAAGGTTCCGCCCAACATAATGCTGAAGCAAAAAACAATCAAGACCATATGTTAACATCTCTCTTTATTATAGAAAAAAATTCCGCCATATCCACGAAGTGAATGATGATGAGTGGGCGAAGCTCCAAAGGTAAACCTGGTAAACCATGAATCCTCTGTACATTTTGCCCACTCGATTTTATTACATCGCTCCCCCTAGCGTACGTCGCCGCACTAAATCGAACGATTGCCTTCAACCAATGACACGCGCCATATGTGACATCATTCCTATTTTATAAGATCTCGCGTCTTTCATCAACTACAAGTACCGCTTTCTAGTTTATAACATCTTGCATCTTTTCATCATCAGCTACAAGTACCACCATCTAGTAAACACTACAAGAACTAAACGAGAGGTGGCTACATGGATGGATGGATGGATGCTATGAGCGTCCCCTTTATAACGGGGTGGTGACAAGTATGCCACCAGGCTCGACAAAAAAAACCTTTTTTCTTTTTTGATGTAGGCCTAATGCCTCTACTTCGATAAATTCTATCTTAATGGAAAAAAAGGTAAATTTTCAGCTTAAGTTCTCTGCCATTTACGGCACACTGTCCATATTTTATTTTTCCAATATTTATTTTTGTCTTTTCTCTCTAATTTTCTGCCACCAATACTCTAACCGTCTCTTACTTATTTCAATCGCGGGTGTGTTCAGCTTTCCATTGTTGTCCCTAAAACCCAAGGCTTCCTGTAGGCTCGTGCCCACAGGAAGGAGGAGCTAAGGAGCTTCGCCATACAGGAGACGGTACCGCCATCTAGCGAACACTGCAAGAACTAAACTAGAGGTGGCTACATACAGGGGACGGTACCGCCATCTAGTGAACACTGCAAGAACTAAACTTGAGGTGGCTACATACAGGCTACAGGGGACGCACAGCCCACGCCCTAAGGAGCTTCGCCCCTAAAAGTGCAAGTCTGAGAAACAGGACTCTGATGACATTCTGAAAAATCTTGAAATATATAACGGGACCAAGTTTCTTTCTCTCTATACTAAAAATTTATTGTTTTCAATTAATTAATCTCCACAACTTTCAAAACATTTCCGCTAGTCGGGCAAACGACTGAAACGTATTGCGTTTGATTGACACCTCCCCGCAGGGGCGCCTGCGCAAGTAGGCGTTTGGTGTGTAGCGACACCACGGACCCGAGCTAACGGGGGAGTTTCTACTCCCTCCCACGCCTAGCCGTGCGTGGCTTTGCCGTGTCCGGGGAAAAGGGGATCCTGGGGGTTGAGCCGACGCTGGGTGATTAGACCTTTAAGGCCCCCCGGCAGAGGCAACACACCCCTTTGGCCCCGGCTTCACGTAGACGGCACCCCTGGGCTGACCCACCCAGGGGAAATCGGCAGTCGCCTTTTCCTATCTCTCTCTCCCTACATCTTCGTCTTTATCTCTTACTGTTTATCTGTCCTGTCTTCTACTCTCTTCCGTTTACTTCTAAACTTCCTGGCGGCTAGGGTTAACCCTGTGCAAATAGCCTACCTTGGTCTAGGCGCATTGGGTTGTAGTGGCGTTGTACGGCTGGCGTCTGCAGGTTTCAGCATCTGTAAACCTGCAGCGTCCCCTCGTTGGGCTCCGTGGTGGGTGGCCGCCAACGCTACTGAACAACATACAATTAGCATGCACAAAGCATTCCCTTTACTAAGTGATCGTGCCTCCTCAAAGCGGGTACGCACCGAAGATATCAACTTTTTCATGCGGCCAAGACAAACCTTTCCTCGATTCCATGTTATACACTGTGAAAAAACTAACAAGCAAGCCAGAACAGTATCCCCCTTCGTAGTGGCTAGGTCCTTAACCGAAACTCTCGGTGCCGGGTACAAGGTTACCAAAATGGCCAGTGGAGATCTACTCCTTGAAATACGTGAACAAAACCAATTCGATAAACTGAACACCCTCACAACGTTTGGAGACACACCCATCAGTATTACGCCACACAGGTCCATGAACTCATCTCGCGGGGTCGTATCAGACGTAGATTTGCTTGAGCTGACGGAAGCTGAACTTCTGGAAGGATGGAAGAGCCAGAACGTGACAAACGTACAGCGTATTAAGATCAGAAGAGATCAAAAGGAAATCCCAACCAAACACCTAGTACTGACCTTTGCTTCGAGCGATTTGCCGGAAACTATTCAGACTGGGTACACAAAGACATCCGTGAGACCATATATTCCCAACCCCCGCCGTTGCTTCCAATGCCAGAAATATGGCCATGGCTCCAAAACGTGTCGTGGTCGCCAGACTTGTGCACAATGTGGAGTTCTAGGCCACGTGTCTGAGAACTGCAAACAACCACCACACTGTGTAAACTGCGAAGGAAACCATGCCGCATATTCACGCTCCTGCACATACTGGAAAAAAGAAAAAGAAATAATTACGTTGAAGGTGAAGGAAAACATTACATTTAAGGAAGCACGGCGAAGAGTCGCTCCATTCTATGGAGCTACATACGCTGATGCGGCGCGTCAGGGGGCACCGCCGCACCAGCCCTCGCCACTCCCTCGGCCCGCGCATACCGAGCCGGTGGTTGTGGCACCTGCCCCCAAGGCGGCTGTAGCCCAGGCTACACCGCCTACTCCCAAACAGAGACCGGAGACTCCAGAGTCCTCCAGTCTCAAGGCCTCACCTCCCCAGGTGAGGCCCGAAATTCGAACTAGCAGCCCGCACGTGCGGGCATCCAGTGCCTCCGAGGAGGCAATGGATACGTCGGCACCCTTGGTGCCGAAAGAGCGGCGTGGCTCCTTGGAGCGCGTCAAGAAAACAAAAAAGCCGATAACAGGGCCTGGTGACGGCCCTGTTAAGTGAAGTCAAACTCTGTCTAAACAGCCACTCGCTTTTCGTACACACGGCACTATTTTACATTCACCATGAACACTCAAATTATACAATGGAACGTCAGGGGCCTTTTCAGAAACCTTGACGACATCCAAGAACTCTTACACGAATACTCACCAAAAGTGCTGTGTGTACAAGAAACACACCTTAATTCAAAGCACACAAATTTTCTCCGTAAATACGTTATATTCCGAAAGGACCGTGTTGATGCTATGACATCATCCGGAGGTGTTGCCATCATTGTGAATCAAGGAATTGCATGCACACACTTACAACTCCAAACATCCCTTGAGGCAGTGGCTGTTCGAGCAGTTCTTTTTGATAAACTGATCACAATCTGCACTATCTACATTCCTCCTAGCTATCAGCTGCAAAAACGTGATTTACACTCTTTAATTGATGAACTTCCGGAGCCCTATGTTCTCCTTGGAGACTTTAATGCGCATAGCAGGCTATGGGGTGACTCTCGGTATGACGCGCGAGGTCGACTGATTGAAGAGTTCCTTCTCTCCTCAAGCGCGTGTCTTCTAAATCGAAAAGACTCAACGTATTATAATCTCGCCAATAATACCTACTCCTCCATAGACCTAAGCATAGTATCCCCATCTCTTGTGCCCCTACTCCAGTGGAAAGTCATCAGTAATCTGTACGGAAGTGACCACTTCCCCATAGTTTTGAGCACAAATACAGTAACTGAGTGTCCATCACGTGTTCCCAAGTGGCTCATAAACAGAGCCGACTGGGAACACTTTTATACCATCGCTCGTCTAGGTTGGAATGACATAAGTACTTTGAACATTGATGTTGCTGTCAACTACTTCACAGCATTTTTGATTGATGCTGCAACAAAATGCATCCCACAAACAAATGGACACCCTGGAAAACGGCGTGTGCCATGGTGGAACTCTGAATGCCGAAACGCGCGCAAACAGCAAAACAGAGCTTGGAGGCTGCTTCGGAACTCACCGACAGCCGAAAATCTTGACACCTTCAAGAAAATAAAGTCTCAAGGCAGGCGAACGCGTCGGCAGGCAAGAAGAGAAAGTTGGCAGAAGTTTATGTCAGGGATCAATTCATACACACAGGAAGCTAAAGTGTGGAACATGGTCGGTAGGATAGCAGGAAAACAAGTACACACACTTCCACTCGTAAACACTCAGGGTGACACCTTGGAAGATCAGGCAAACTTCCTCGGTGCACACTTCGAACAGGTGTCCAGCTCATCCCACTATACTGACACTTTCCAAAAATACAGAACAAGAATAGAAAAGCAGAAACTCGAACACAAATGCACTGGATACGAGGCATATAATCAAGCGTTCAGTCTAGCTGAGCTCCGAACATCCCTAAACTCCTGCAGTACTTCTGCCCCAGGTTCTGACCGTGTCGTTTATGAAATGTTAAAAAACCTACCGATCGAAACGCGAAAAACCTTACTTTGTTTGTACAATGCTATCTGGTTTTCTGGCACTATCCCTAACTCCTGGAAAGAGGCTATTATAATTCCCATTTTGAAAGAGGGCAAGGACCCTTCCTTACCTTCCAGTTATAGGCCTATTGCACTCACAAGCTGCTTGTGCAAAATCTTTGAAAAAATGATAAACTGCAGACTTGTACATTTTCTTGAAACAAACAATTTGCTCGATCCATTTCAGTGCGGGTTTCGAGAAAGTAGATCCACCACAGACCACCTTGTTCGTATCGAGGCACAGATCAGGGACGCCTTCGTCCATAAACAATATTTTCTCTCTGTATTCCTCGATATCGAAAAGGCTTATGATACAACATGGCGTTTCGGAATTCTAAGAGACCTGTCCCACCTTGGCGTGCGCGGAAGAATGTTTCACATAATCGAAAGTTACCTGTCAAACCGGACATTCCGTGTCCGAGTGGGCACGGTTCTTTCCCAAACATTCGTCCAGGAAACAGGCGTGCCACAAGGTGGTGTACTTAGCTGCACACTTTTTCTCATCAAGATGAATTTTTTGCACTTGTCCATCCCTCGCAATATGTTCTATTGTACATATGTCGACGACGTTCAGCTTGGCTTCAAGTCATGCAACTTGGCCATGTGTGAGCGGCAGGTTCAGCTTGGTTTAAATAAGGTCTCCAAATGGGCAGATGAAAACGGATTTCGACTTGACCCACAAAAAAGCACGTGTGTTTTGTTCTCTCGAAAGAGAGGCATGCACTCGGAACCCGACATTCAACTGAACGGGCAACAACTGTCCGTCAAAGCCGAGCATAAATTCTTAGGCTTAATCTTGGACAACAAGTTGACCTTCGTACCCCACATAAAGTATTTAAAAACAAAATGTTTAAAAGCCATGAATGTTATAAAAGTGTTGTCACGTACTACGTGGGGTAGTGACAGGAAATGCCTCATGAACCTGTATAGAAGCCTTATTCGCACCCGCTTAGATTATGGGGCCATTGTTTATCAGTCAGCGACTCAAAGTGCTTTGAAGATGCTGGATCCCGTGCACCATTCGGGCATCCGCCTTCCTACGGGTGCTTTTCGCACCAGCCCCGTAGAAAGCCTTTACGTTGAGTCAAATGAGTGGTCCCTTCATCTGCAAAGAACCTACATGTCCTTTATATATTTCCTTAAGGTGAAAGCAGACAAGAGACACCCCTCATACTCTACTATTAATGACTTATCGAGCTCCATTCTTTTTCAAAACAGGCCTTCAATGAGGCAGCCCTTCTCAGTTCACCTGAAGGGTCTAGCTGAGGACACTGGAGTGTCACTCGAACACAGTTTAATGGCTCCTGTTGCATACCCGCCACCGTGGCAGTGGCAGACTATAGATTGCGATGTGTCTTTTTTAGAAGTTACAAAACATGCGCCTATTGCCCATATTCGAACATACTTCTTGGAACTTCAATACAAATACACACGTCCTGAGTTTTTCACAGATGCCTCTAAGTCTAACTCTTCTGTGTCCTACGCTGCTGTTGGCCCTTCCTTTTCGGATGCTGGCCCTCTACATCCAGGCACAAGTATCTTCACAGCGGAAGCTTACGCGATACTTGTGGCAGCTAAACACATCAAACAATCACAAATACAAAAAGCAGTAATTTATACAGACTCCCTCAGTGTGGTAACGGCTCTGCACAGTCTTAAAAAACAAAAAAACCCTGTCCTCGTTTCACTTTACTCCATTTTATGCACCCTCTACACACTCAACAGACATGTTATTGTGTGCTGGGTGCCAGGGCACCGTGAGATTCAAGGCAACGTGATGGCGGATCAGCTTGCTGCATCCGCCCACGAAAGCACCGCCGTTACACCGACATCAATCCCGGCCCTTGATCTTAAGCCGTCTCTCAAACGAAAACTCAGGGACTACTGGCAGAGCAAGTGGGATACACACACACAAAACAAACTACACGTTATCAAGCCACACCTTGGCCATTGGCCACCAGTATCAAAATCGCGTCTAACAGAGGTAACACTAACAAGACTCAGGATAGGACACACATACACGACACACACACACCTTTTGTCTGGTGGCAATCCACCATTGTGTGACAGATGTGGGGAATACTTAACCGTCCTTCACATGTTAATTCAGTGTAAACACTTAGAAACTCTTAGAAAACAACATTTTCCAATACTCTACCGACAACATATACCTTTACACCCTGCAATGTTTGTCGGTAGGGAACCACTTTTTAGTCATAATTCATTGTTAGCGTTTTTAAAAGAAATTCACAGCTTTCATGTCATATACCCGGGCATACCGTAGCATGACCTCTCCAGAGAGGTTTTTGCTGCGGTGGCTACACAAAAAAGCACATGCCTCACGGCCCTTGGACGCAAGGGTTTGAACGATTGAGGCACTTGTGCTATTGCCATACATATCCACCATCGTCTTTTATTATCACCAACTTTTGTCATCTGTTCACATCACACACACCTTTCACGGCATGGTCATGATTTTATTACCTGTATGTTTTTACCCGCCTTACTGCGAGGAATTTTATAGCCCTTATACAGCCGCTTATCACAATCATTGTCCATATTTTTTAGTAAGATGAACTGGCGCTCTTTGGCCGTGAATCGGCCCTTGCGCCATAAAACATCAAACATCATCATCATCATTTGATTGACACCTATACAATGGAATAACAGGGGCGGCGCCAGGATGTTTTTACTGGGGGGTCAATTACAAAAAGTGAGTTCCTACGAGGGGGCAAGCTAGCTCTGCTCCTACTAGGTTTTCAATATATGTTTCCGGGCACTTGGGTGGGCATAGGGGGGGGCAGGCGAGAATTTTGGGGGTGCTCCAGCCCACCCTTGCCCCCCCCTGGCGCCGCCCCTGTAGAATAAAAACACGTAGAAAGAGTAAGCGAATTTCTGGAGTCACATTTACAACCTATTACATCTCGCAGTATAAATTTCGACATTAAAAAAGAGAATATTCAACAAGGTAGTGTAATTGGGGTTGTAATAATGTAATGTCAGTGTTGATATACTTCTAACTGCAAAACCACTCGTCAATGCTGCTTGCACAATCATCTTCAGCTGCTATGATGACTGGTGCCTTCGAGAGAAGTGGGGCGAAGCTGTTCTTTCTGTACAAGAAATTCAATCCCAGAAACCTAAAATAAATACACAAGGAACAATGACTGAAATTTGACAAAGAGTGCAACATACAGTGTGCGCCTTGCATATATAACTGTTTTCCTATGTGTAAGTATAAATTGAGTGCATAGCAGGCATATTCAGTGGCATCGGGCTCCACTGTAGTGAGAAATGCTAGAAAAAGTATGTCGAGCAATAAACGCCATAAAAAGCGCACTGTGGAAAAATCATTATACCTTTCGTGCCGTAGATATGGACATTACTTTACCCTTTCAGCTCGCTCTCGCAGGCAAATAAAAACGGTGCTGCTCCAAGTTGATAAAATTCCATTATCTGCATGCAACAACCAATCTAATTTAATGTCAAGTTCTATGCTTAAGTATGCATCAACACAGCTGCATGTGTATTTCTGTAGATCTACCATGGTGCTCATTCGATTAGTTTATTAAAAGGAATACAGTACGACGCGCAACAATATATACATATTTTATCTGTATTGCACAAAAGCACAATGCCACAGAGCATACATGACGGTACGCGAATCGAGAAGGTATTCAGTGCAGGTAACATGTAAAATTAAGTACTGTACAGATACTTATTAAAATGCGAATGATACTAGTGTTCTTGAACTGGCTCACATTGACACGATTAAATAATGGAAGAATTGGTTATTGGGTTATTCCACATCAGACGTCCCAGCCATTTTGGTGACCACCGCAAACGTTTTCGATAAAAAATTGCACTGATTTGACTGCATTAAAAAGGTAACTGCTAGAATATTTCGCAGACAAATAGTTTATTGGTCACGTGGCTGCCTCCTGAACTTCCCAGAATCTCGTCTGTATGTTTGAGAAAAAAAATTATTTCATAAGTATCTCTTGTTCCATGCCAAATTTGGTCTACAAGTCAAGTGAAGGGCTTGCGTAAAGTGTTTGAAGCTCAGAAATACTATTACCAGTTTTCGACCACATACGCCTCAAATAATTTAGCTGAAGTGTGTTATGTTTGCATTTTTCTATATAAATAATGCACTTTGAATGAATATCTGAGGAGTGAATGCTTAATCCACATAAGGTATATTTGGGACGGGACTAGACAGCGACACTTACTTAAAAAGACCAGATTACATATCTCAACGTACAGACCACATACACAAAATAAAGCCGTGCCGGGCCAGGACGAACCTGTATTCAAACTCGTTTTTTGTTAAAACTATTAACGAATGGAATTGTTTGACATCTGAGCAAGTGTGCAGTGTTAATGAAGATGTATTTTTTTCAACTTTGTAACCCCCCTGCTGTAACGCCTCTGGCAAAGCGGGGATATGTATGAATAAAGAAAAAAAAAGGAAAAAGTATTTTAGACCTCTCAAGCTGTCAAACTTTATCAGAAAAAAATCGCAAATTTCACAAAATATTTGTTTTGTGTATAATGAGACGCAACTTGCACCTTGCGGCGGTTGAACTGAAATAGATTTTGTACCTAAATTGAAGCAAATAAGCAGTTCTTTTCATGTGCCAAATTTTCTCATAGCAATTTATGTTTTCAGAAAAAGATCACAGCATATCCATGGAGTGAATAATGAAGAGTGGGACGTAGCGTTCGTCCGTATGGACGCACAAACAAATGGACAGATAGTCTGACGCCAGTATGGACGAACATAAAGAGACGAACTCACGGACAGACCGACACACGGAATCCCGGACGCATGGATGCACAGACGAACGGACGAAAGCACAAATGCACGGAAGAACGATTCGCCCCACGAATCATCATTTTGTCCGTGTATATGCTGTGAAATCCAATAACGCTATCTATTGTGGAACTCATCAAGTGGCTTCATAATACTAGACGACTACAAAGGAGGGAGTGACACACGGCTTTAAGAGCTTTGCCCCTAAATGATTTTTTTTGAAGTTCCAAGTTCCCCATTCGCCATTAGGTCATACAGCAGCCGACGCCTCGAAGTTCCTCATTGCCGAAGATAGAAAAATTCAAAAAAATACTTTATTCCTTGAAATAGAAATTGTAATGATGAAACTTGTCACATACAAAGAACTGTTTATTTGCTTTCAATTTAGATAAAAGGTGATTTTTAATTGAACCACCACATGGTGCAAATTGCGTCTCAATACGGGCAAAAATGACTATGTTATGAAATGTGTGATCTTTTCTCGTAGAAGTTAACAGCTTAAGATGTCTAAAAATATTTTTTATCAAAATATCTTTTTGTGAAGTAAGTAGTCACAGCTACCATATTCATACAAAGTGCAGTATAGCAATGAGAAAATGCAAACATAACACACTTTGGCTAAATTCTTGCAGACGTTTGTGGCCGAAAATTTGTATTAATATTGCTGAGTTTCAAACACCTTACATAAGCTCCTTTACTCAACATGTACGAAAATTGGTACGGAAAAAGGTTCGGTCATTGTAAAATATTGTTTTTTTCACAAACAACCCTCAAACAGTCTGGAAAGTTTGAAAGGCAAACACGTGAAGAAAAACTTTTTTATCTCCGCAATATTCAAGCAGTTCACTGTTTTCAGTGTATTAAATCAGCACGATTTTTTTTCAAACACATTTGCTATAGCCACAAAGTTGGCTGGGAAATGTCGAAAAAAGTGACCCTGTTACATTCACTCAATGACCATTACATACTGCTAAATTAGGGCCATTTGTTTCAATAATGCTGTCAGGGTGAGAAAGCATAACTCCATCCCGATGCAGCGTTGGCTGTTCAGTGGGTGTGTGTGTTGTGTTCGCAAAGATATGCTGCCCAGTATTACATTTCGGCTGCAACACATGCTTAGATACCGTGCAGTATGTATAACATTAAAGTGTCTTGTGCAACAAAAAAACTAATACTACGCTTCACATAGCGAAAATACCTTTAACATCTGAAGTACTCAGCGAAGTTAAACGCTAAAGCGAAACGATGGCAATCAAACTCTGATTAAAAAATATTTCGAAACTTACACATGATGGAAACAATGAGAATAAAATGTGCTCGAACGTTAGCAGTTATGTTCAAACAAGCGTTAGCGCTGTTCAAGTAGGCAATTCGACCACACACACAGACTAAACGTCTGTTCAAACAAAAGTCTAGCTTCAGTGCTCAATCCGCTACATAGGTATGGTTGTCATCAGTGTCACGCTACGTTGCGGGCGAACGAAAATGCCGGTGAAGACAAATTTAACGAAATTGAATGTATTAGCAAGTAGGCAAACTTCGCGAGGCGCACTGAACGCGAAACAATATGCTGTGTTGTCACCCGATGCATCACCCTAGTTATCACGGTAGTGTTACCGCACAAAACGAAAAAGAACTGAAAATAACGACACTGACACCACGCCCTTGTTTTCCGTTCTGGGTCTTTTTGTGCAATCAGAAAAAAAAGTAAATGAACTTCTCACATGCCCAAGCATATGCGTCCTACATACGGTTGATGCTTAGAGCTAACAGGCGCCGTCCCCACACATATAATAATTTGTAAACTAAAATTTATATGCAGCACAAGCAGGCCCCGTTAAAAACGGCTGCCAACAAAGGGCACCACAAAAATCTGTTTAATTTTTCGCTGAACCTCAGCGGCGCACGCTCACTCTGCTTTGTACTCCAAACAATCTAAACAAACAAACAAAAACTTGCGCACAATCACACTTCGCCATCAGCCCCGTGAAACAGTTCGGACAAATATTCTCACTAAGTAAACAAATACTGATTTGTCATCAACTAGTTGAGAACAAATTGTTTGAAGGCGTTATTCTCGTGCTTACGCAGTTGACAAAGCGCTTAACCGAACAACGTTAGAGTGGTACTCACTATTTCACTTCGAGTGCTCCACAATATGAATCCACAGGTCCCGTCTTCAGCATGGTGCACCTTCGCAAAAAACAGCACTGACAGTACACACTGTGGAGCACGGAGCGCAGGCACATTTCAAACTAAACACCGACTAATAAACTCTTCCGATTGAGAAGCCACGCGCACCACGCGCACACACACGAGAACGTTTTTCGCCATCGCACGCAACGACATGTAACACGACGTCGACCCCTTTCCCGCTCCCGCGCTGTGCGCCCGGCACGCAGCAATACCGGGCAGCCAGGGTTGTCTAGGCGACGAGACTTCATGGCATCGGTGCGCTTTCAGACCGGCTAGATCTGGTTTAACGCTAGCTCCGGCCCTCTTCTGATAGCGCGGCCGCTGCTTTTTTTTTGCGGCAGCGATTTGTTGCATTACATTCGTTCTTTCACAGTGCATCTGAATCTCAGTGAACATTGTGACGGTGCAATGCGGCCAGCACGAGCTACTAGTCAGAACGCGCATTTGTAATATTCAGCTCTACACTGTTTTGTTCCTCGGTTATATGTGATACAGCTTACCCGTGCTTGCGGGATCCGAAGAACAAGCTTGTGCGTCCTCCAGTCGATCCAAGCCCAAGCACTGAGAACATCCCTTGGTCTCCCGAGATGCGCGTCTACAGCAGCGACAGTCATCATTGCGAGGGATTATCAAGTCAACGCATACATCCACGTAGACGCTTTGAGAATGCACATAAGACATTTCGCTCGGCTTCTATCTCATCACCTCGCATCACTTCGAACTTCCAGGCCCCACTCAGCGTTCAGCGCAACTGTAGCTCAGCATTGCGCAGTGCTTCCAGTGCACTTCATGCATGCAGCACAGCCGACAATACCATTATGATGCCTACACCCGCTCAAAGCCCTTCTTACAATTCCTGGCATCCAAAATAACAAAAAGTCGTCGCATCTAGCCCTGAAACAGGCCACGTTACTCTTCCTGAAAGAGAAGCACAATGGACGCCTTCACATTTACACGGATGGCTCGATGTCTTCAGTAAGCTCTGTAGGGGCGGTGGTTATTCCTGCGAGGCACATCACAATTAAATTCATGAAATCGCATTTGACGTCGTCGACAGCTAAAGAACTTGCCGCCATACGTGCAGCTCTAGAATTTATAGTGAAAGAACCTTCGGGAATTCGGTCTATCTTCTCGGACTCGAAGGCATCTCTTCAATGTCTTATGTCACCCTTTCGCCATGGACCTAATGAACAGTTAGTAGCTGAAATAAGGCTTCTTCATCACCAAGCAATCGAAAAACAGCCCAGCATAGTGTATCAGTGGATACCAGGTCATTGCGGTATATATCGCAATGACCGCGCAGATGAGGCCGTTAGATCTGCACACAATGGTACCCAATACACAGCCATCCCGTTCTCAAGAACCGACGCAGCTTCAAGACTTCGTTCGCTTGCACGTGACCTCACACTGGTACAGTGGAACTCAAGAGACTTCACAAACGCGCGCCTGCATAACTTAAATCCCGATCTGCAGCTTCGTCTTCCCCCAAGGATATCTTGAGCTGAGGAGACTCTTCTATGCCTCCTGTGGCTTGGAGTGGCCTTCACGAACGCATACTCTTATCTCATTGGCATGGCCAGCTCTCCTACATGCACTTACTGCAGTTGCGAAGAAACCATCGCGCACCTTCCATGTGAGTGCACCCATTTCAACGCGCAAAGACAAGAACTCACTGCAGCTCTGGATAGAGTAGACGATCAGCCTTTTTCGGAACTAAGGATTCTGGGTCATTGGCCGAGCCCATCCTCAGCCCAGAAGGCTTTGAAAGCTTTGCTGTGCTTTTTGCAGACTACTGGCCTCAGAGACAGACTTTAGTGTCTTATACTCTTTGATGTTGCCTTTCCTCTGTCGCATTTTTTTCAATTTCTCTCTCTCTTAACAACATTTCTTTTTAACATCTTTTATTCCCCTTACCGCTTTCCCCAGCACAGGGTAGCCAGCCGGTCTAATAACTGGCTAACCTCCCTATCTTTCCGCTTAAACTTTCTTCCTCTTCCTCCTGTAATATTCCGGAGCAATGTTTAGAGCACCTTCACCGACCCATTATAGTGAATTTTGGTAAAAAAGCTAAGCTGATGCTTTTTGCTTAGCTCTATGAGTCTTTAGGGACTGCACATTCAAGGTCATGCAGGCGATATTTTATCAGCACTTTCATTTTGTTAAAGACATTGGAACATTGCATGCATCGGCTGTCACACTATTGGATGACAACATATTGCCACGTGCGTACTGCTAGGTAGACGAAAAGGACAGCGCATACGCGCATCTGCACGCTGTTATGCAGCAAGCAATAACAAGAAAGAAGAAGAACGCTCTGGCGCGCAGTAAATAAAAATACTGACCTGCTGATACTTTCTCAACCTGTTAATTACTACTTCTGTTTTCACGTCGCCGCAATACATTTGTACTTAGCTTGCAGTCCTTGGAACAACGCCCGGCTGAGAATATATTTTCAATGCTGTTTTCTCACTTCCTACAAAGTAAGGCTTTGACCGAAGCACGTCTGCTGGGGAAGTTACATAAATAAAAGAAGGGGATCCACAGAAAAACGGAAAGAGAGACAGAGAGAGAACTAGAGAATGCGTTTCGGCCTCCCCTGAGGAAAACTTTATTCGCAATTTAGTCCACGAGGCTTAAGTCATTGTGAGCAAGGCTGCATCAAGGTCACTGAAATGTCCTTATTCTGCATTTTTCTTTATGGTCGCTGTCCTCTTCCTAATTTCCATGACGCACCCTTAAGGACACATGAATAGGAACATTCACAACAGTAATTAAATAAAACGTGCCTGCTAAAAATACATGACATCAATGTTAGTTTTTTAAGGGACCTGATGACCAGCTGACGTAGTGGTTATGGCTAAACAACTGTGGTGTTGTTTTTTTGCAGGTGGTGGGACGTTTTATCTCCATCTTTAAAAGCTTCAATCTTATGGGGGGACGGGGGGGAGAGGGGGGAGTGTTCTATGCATGGCTACACCACTGTGCGCAACATTACCTTGTTCAGGCAAATCAGTGTACTTTGTGAGTGTTGACTAATCACGCAAATGACACAAATGAAAGAAACAGGTACAAGAGAATTGGCCATTTACTCAACTGAACAAGCGTCGCTCCTATTGTATCTTCTATCTTATAGTAGTTTTCGTGCTTTATCGATGAAAACTGGGTTTCGGTCACATTACTTTCGGCTTAGATTCATTACTAGACTTGCAAGCAGCAAGTAGTGAGAGCAGTTAGCTGGTATCAAGATGGTTAATGTATACTAACAGTATAAGCAAAACGGCCCGACAATGTCATGCATTTCTTGCCTTGTAGGCACGTGCCCTCAGATTTGGGTGCACGTTAAAGAACCCCAGGTGGTCGAAATTCCGGCGCCCTCCACTATTGCGTCTCTTATAATTGTATGGTGATTTTGGGTCGTTAAACCTCACATATCAATCATTTGTAGCCTTGTTCATTACAACCCAAATATAAGGGGTAATGTAAATGGGGTGTTGTATTTACGAACACCTCAAATTTTAAAAATGGGGCGTAAAAGGGTGTTCAAAGGGGTGCTTTTAATGCGTACACTCGTTTACACCTTTTAGGGTGTACACGTTCTTAGAGTGCGACGGGGAGCGAGGCTCCCGGCTTTGACAAGGTTGCGGTACGGGAACGAAACACCACTACCACCAGACATCTCGGAGTCGTGACGTGAACGAAGGGAGGATACTTCAGGTCGAAGACAACTGTTTATTCGGGCCGAACTTGAGGCCACGCAAAGAGGAAAGCAACCACTAGCACTGATACAAAGAGAAGTTCATTAACTTCAAACTCAAAAACCTATTTACATCCATTTTATACATACAGTGCCTGTTTTAGACATCCCTCTTGTGCACTATGGGGCATACAAACCATTATTCATAGCGGAAACTAGCGGCACATACACAGATATATATATATATATATATATATTACATACAAATTTGTGCTAAACTATGCATACTTTCGTAAAAAAACGCAAATATATATTTACAATCATATATACATATCATTACAACAGATCGTGAACATGGGTAGGCATATTTACAATACTTCGACTGGCGCTGTACATTCACTTGTAACACAATGTTTTGGGGAGAAGGGGTTAGTAGGGTATTAGGGGGGTACGGAGTTTCGCACCTCTGACGAAATAAAACTTTGTGTGCCAGCGGCGAATTAATTGGTCCTCCCCGCCAGCTTCCAGTAAGCAACCCACTAGCACTGATAGCGGCGAACATAGCCGATGGACGGCCGTCAATCAACTGACAAGTAGCAAATCGTGTCGACAATTATACACTTGCCATCGAATGTTTAAGCGTTATCGTTGGAAGAGACGCATGTTCCAGAATAATCAGTAATGTTCGCAAAGTGGCCATAATCTTAACAAAATAATATACTGCCACTCCAAAGGTTCTCGAACAGTGTAGGCGTGGTTTGCATTGAGAATTTCTGGCAGTGAAACGGTGTGATAACAATACTTCAGAGCGGAACGTGGCACAACACACTTGTGTTGTTATCGGTTAATCCTGTAGTCACCACTGTGGTTGTATTCTTTAGAGGTGGCCAACGTTGCTAAAACCAGGTCAGTTTCACCGCTCCGCGCGAGCACCGGCACAAGCGGGTGACGCATGAACTAATGGCGCTGCTGTTTCGTTTTGCTTCACATGCTGCGTCGCGCGCCAGGACGCGCGTGTTGCCGCTCACACATGACATCAAGATTTCGGCGCTCGCTTGCTTCTTCACGCCATTATTTAGTGAACTGTTGTCACATAGGAAAAAGCTTCAAGCTCTAACGTGAGACGACAATAAACAGTGTTTTAATGTTGTGCGCAGGACTGCAAAAAAAGAAACAAAAAACGCCAGGCCTGCGCAGAAGGCACCGCACAGTCACAGCAAAAGCTAGAAGAGCGGTATTTAGAGCTTTTTCTAAGCACTAATTGGGTAACTGCTGCAAGCAGGCTTGCTGGGTATCCAATAAGGCATTCTTAATAAAAAGTTTAGGGTAATAGGCCGACATTCGCAATACTATTTTTCGCATTCTTCTGAAAAGCGTGGTGTCTGCTAAACTATTGCGAAGAATTTCGTGCCAATTGTTCATGCAGTGGCTGACGGCGATGTGAAATTATGCCTGAAGTGGGTATGCGCCACAGTTTATTGATGAACTATAAAACATTCTTTTGTAATGGTTCGCAGCAGTGATGACCCACTCGTTGCGGTATTCGCTGTCTGTGATGACTGACTGTTCTTTCACTCTTTCAAAGCGCTTTGTAAGTCGTAATAACGCGATTGCGTTTCCGACATCAAGCCTGCCTAATGCAAGTTTGCCAACAACTCGCAATCACCGGCATGGCTCAGTGGTATACTGGGCTGGCACCCAGCTGACCCTGGTTTAAGTCCTGCTGTGTCATTGGTACTAGGTTTTTTTAAAGACGATAGCCTTGCATGGGGGCCTTCGACGCAAAAATTTTAGTCTGTCTGTCTGTCATTTTGTGTGTTTGTCCATTTCTATTGGTACAGTGCTTTTTATATGGCATCAGTGGTCGGCCCACTGGTGCCAATAAATGGGGTCGGACCAAGCAGCTGACCCCATCCGCAGCGCCAACCATTGCTGTTCAAGATTCAGCGTTCATACTTGTGAGATTGTGAATTAGGAAGCAGTTATCGCGCATATCTGAGGCACCATAACAACACGTATATATTCCGTACGTGCGTCTTTTACTAGAATTGGCATACATGAGTTATTCTTAAGAACGTAGCGTTTGTGACGCGGCGCTTACCATGCAACGCTTGCACGGAAAGGGAAGAGTTGTCAACGCTTTGCTAAGACGACACGGTAGTGGCGCTTACCCACCGCCTTGGGTTCTACACCTTATCACCTCTGAAAGGACTGCCAGATAACACTCGTGTCCCGCGTGTGACGTGACTTGGTGTGGCTCGTTCACCTTCACTGCACGCTCGAGGCACTCTAACGCAGCGCCTCCAGAACACCATCCACCAATTTTCTTGAGGAAAACATCAAATAAACGTTTTTTATATCTTTCCAGACACAAGACTTGTCTTTCGACGACATTTGCGGATTAACATGCAGACATTTGGCCCATTTTTTTTTCTCATTTCGCGCAATGGGTTGAGAACAGCAGTGGCGGCGCAGCGGCAGACTACTACGAAGCTGCGCGAGACACGTTTTTGTGATACCATATCAGCTTTGTTGTAAGACGTCTACAGTAATGACACCAATCATGCTTTTCTTGAACCAACACGAAATGCTGATGAGCATAAAAAATTAGGGACAATTAAAAATCACCTTTAAAAGTCGAACGCGATAGCGATATCTTGTACCAAGTGCGTACTTTAAACTCTCAGTGCATCAAATATTATCGAACTTTCTATGCTCTCAACATGTGACCTCAAAGGGATAGGCACAGTAACTTGTGTGCCTCTTGTAGTGGGAGACCAGCTTTAAATCATCAAGCAATATGATAATCGCATGTTCTGCTTTCCGGTAGTTATGTACGCTTGTACCACGCATTATTACTGCAACAATCCATGCTGTGTTATGAAGCACCTATACAAGCCATGCGTGTTTGGAAAGCATGAAAGTTAGTTTGGGTGCATTTATAAGCAGAGGAGATTATTTCCACTGTATTCACAAGCAGACGCGTGCATTGTAGCAAGAAAAAGACTGTGCAAAGACTTGATTGCTGAAATTATACCCAGAGTAGTATAGAGATAGATAACTAAAAAGTAACGCTCTCGGGCAAGACGTGGTGAAAAGAACTGAGAGACTGACATGCGATCTATAGTATCGTTTTTTTACACATAAGCACAATAACTGTAGAAACGTGGCTGAAAGACAAAGGTATATTTGTACCATGAACGCATGAGGATCGTTCATTTAGGTGAGTGCACCCGCTTAAAATTACCATTTCTTGTTTTCTATGCCATGGCGAAAGAAATTTGGGGATGGGGTGAAGCACGGGCCTGGTGTGCCACCACTTGGCTACGCCCCTGCACGGGCGCAAACTGCGCTCTGTGTAAAAACCTCGATACAATTGAACACGCCATCATTAACTTCTGGGTTCCAATATTTTTTAGGAGGTGTTACAAAAAGCTTTGAGGAAAGATTTAGAAATAACAAATCATGAATTACGTTATCTATAATTACACAATCAGGGTGGTGTTTCACAGGATATGATATTGTTACTGGGCCTTTACCCTCTCTGCTTAGCACGCATGGCCTAAGATATTAAAGCAAAATCGGCACGAGAAACTTTCCTGAATGTTTGACACATGTGCGCATCGTGTATCAAACGTTGCCTGAACATCCAGATTGTATAGAGGTGTTTGATGAGTTAGTGTTAACAAAGTATTTTTCATCACACTGAAGGAGTGGAACAATGTGGTTTTTATAAAGATAAATGTCCTAATTTTGAAATAAATGTGTTGTAAAAAACAGGCGCGTGGCTGTGTGGTAGAACGCCCGCTTGCAGCGCAAACGCCCCGTCTTGGATCCCCATTTGACCCTCAGTTTGATTTTTATTTTATTTGAATATGTTTCAGTTGTAGGTCCTGTTGGGGAGATAATTTTTCCCTCACAAAAAACTACGCTGACACCGACGCCAGAATTTCTGCGAAACGAGTCCTTCAACGGGTGTCGCGTTAAGAGTAGGAACAGATGATCAGCGCAAAGAATAGGCGGCTTACTCACAAGTCCAAGGTATGTTAGAGGCATCTTGAGGTGGACGATATTGTAGAATAATATAGGCACATTGTAATACGAAATGAAATATTTCTACCTCGAAAACAAGGGGTGCCAGAAGAAGCATTGCCTCACCTTTTCCCGGTCTTCCAGAGCGCATCTTCAAGCCACAAGTGATGACAAGGACAAGAAGGTCGCAATAAAAGTGGGGGAGGGGGTGATTTTACGCCAAAAAATCAAACAGGGCTGTCATGGAGTCAG
>WOVY01012839.1:0-18825 GCA_013436015.1 Rhipicephalus annulatus | reverse complement strand
GCTGGCGCTTCAATCATTTTGTGGTCATTTAATTGATCACTACAGTGTTTGGGTTTTTAACTTTGGCTATGTGGGCGTTTTTTGCAACTAAATTTATTATAAAGCCATAAAACTTGCATATTGACGCGTCGTCGAAGAGCAATAAAAAAAAAACCACGTGGCTGCGCGTTAAAGTGGTTGCGTAAATTCAAACTAAAATGAGAACTTTTATGTGTGTCTACAATGTGTCAACAGAGTTATGTAGGAAAAGCTACTAACGTAAAACCACTTCTCGCTTCATTAAGCTTGCGGCGCCGTTAACGGCAAAAACAACCGAAAAAAAAATGTTCATGATCACTACTTGTATCATTTCTTTTGTCAAAAGCCGGCGATACAAACAGTTAATGGTCATTGAGTTGATCAGTTTGGTGCTCGGGTTCTGACTTTTGTTGTGTGGGCGTTTTGCAACTGTTGTGATAGTGCCCTCGTGGGACGAGCGAGGATGGCGGCCCGTGCTTAGTGGATCCCGGGGACTGAGGAGCCCACTCACCGACACCCTTTCCTCGGTCGCAAATAAATGTTTTATTCTCCTCTCTCTCTGGTAACTATATGTCCCGCATAATCTGGTGTTATCAAACCTGACGATGGTTATAGCGCGAGAACAGAACGACGACAAAGAGGCAAGAAGGACACGAAAAGCACGACCTTCTTGGCTCTTTGTTGTCGTTCTCAACCTTGTTTTCCACAATGAAATCTGACTGGTCCAGCTGCATCGACAAGAAGGCGCCTCAGTATCTGAGTAGTTGTGAACTTTTGCTCGTGCCCGACGTCGATGTTCGTGGAACTGAGCATGCATGTTGCGTGGAAGTGGTTTGAAGATGAAGTCCTGCCTCCATTCATTTGGGATACGTTTGTTTTTCCTCTTTCTCAACGGGGGCTTCGATGCCTAGTTCTGATAGTGTTTTCCGTACCGTTTTTAGTGATGACGAGGTGCATGACTGGATTCGTGTGGTGTGCATGAATAGTTCTGAGCCCTCTGGAGAGTCATACGTATGACTCCGTCTATTTTGTGCTCGTCTGCTTTCAAGCCCCTCAGGTAAGGAAAGCTATAACAAATGCCTGAATGAGTCGCATTATGCCGTGTTCTTTTAATCACTTGATGAAATCCCATGACACTGACACAACTAGTATGGGAGAAGCAGAGAATCGCCCTTGCCCGACGAACCCAAGGTCCACTTTCGTTCTAACAGATTGAAAAGGAGCCTACCGAAATTTTTGTAAAGGCTACATTGGCACCATTGCGCATCGACTTCTTACACAACTCTCGTCCTCACGCTCAGAGGGGATGGAAGCAGCTCATATAGATACCCGGCCACTGCGAAGTTAGAGGCAATGAGCTCGCCCACGCCTCGGCCCGAGATTACTCTACTCTTCCGTCCTCCGACCCCGACACATAGCGCACACCCTAGGCTATGCGTATGGACCCATTCCATCATACACAGATATTCTAGAACATCAAAGACTTGAAAGACGGAAACTTCCGCCCCCGGGCCACAGCTCAGTAAAGAATCTTCAGGTAGTGTGGCGTCGCCTGCAGACCTTGTCTTACCGCAATACGTACATACTGTCCAAAATAGATCCCAACATATACGCACCACAGTGCAGGTTCTGAGTCACTAAAACAGCGACCCTGTACCACATGGTATGGGAATGCCCACACAATCCACCTCTACAACCCATAGCACAGCACAACACTGTAGGGTGGGAGGCAGCTCAGTCCAGCTCGGATTCGAAGACCCAAGAGGCCCTCGTGAGGTGAGCGAGGACAGCGGCCCCGTGCCATGGATCCCGGACCAAGGAGTCCGTTTACCGACACACTTTCTTTGGTCGCAAATAAATGTTTTCTTCTCTCTCTCTCTGTCATCGTTGTGTTCTCCGCCTATAACTATCGTCATGTCATACCAACTAGCCCAAGCTGCCACACTTCCAAGTTATCAAACCATTATGGGATATTTATTAGTAAATTAAATTAATGCGTTAGCATTCCCTGCCAAAGTATTTTGTATAAAATGACTGAGTCATATCAAGAGAAATAGTTTGCTAAAATTTTACCTTTAGTATTTTGATGCTTTTTTGTTCTGTTTCAGTTTCGGTTGGCGGCAAACAACTCGCGTACGCTATCTCACATACAAGAAATGAAGTGGCACAACTGCTCATCTTGCATTAGCACCGTGATTGAGATGTATGCTTACACAAAAAAAGAGCAAAAAAGTAAAAGACGCAAGTGAATGAACGCTAGGTGCCAAATGCAAGACTGAGGATTTACGATGTGCATGTGGTTTTCACGAATCGCAGTTAAGACTACTTAGCGCAGTTAAATTTGTGACTTACAGCCTACTTAGTAGCATTACTGATGTATACCCTATTATATGATATAACCTCTATATTTTTAAAGAAGACCAGGATAAGCTTCCATAACTAGGGTGCTTGCACATTAACTCGGGGATAGCGGGACCCATAGAGGTGGGACCACTCGAAAGCAGTGCATCTTTCCATCAAGGTGGCACCCATGAGGTTTGTCATGTTACTCTACTCTGATCGCCGCGACGCGATTGTGATAATGCTTCTAAGGACTGCATGGATTAAATCTTCGTAGATTTTTTTTTTTTTTGAAAGCTTCAGGTGTTTAATCGAATGCGAAAATTGACCATCGGCATCCCACGGCGTAGGTGTCAATGCGAGTGGTCAAATACAAGTCACGTGATGACAATACTATATGACATATAATGACGTCCACATACTGTCATTTTGGCCAATAGTACGTGTGTCAATCACAGAGGCGTACGCACGCATAATGTTCATGGACCCTCTATTTTATAACACACGTATATATATACAGCGAGTGTTCGAGCGTGCCACCCGGTTACACCATAGCAAAAAAAACACTAAAAGAATATTTCTGCCACACTGAAACTTCTGGATTTTTTTTTTTCTTCGAAGACAACTGAAGAGTGACCCACCCGCCAGGCAGCATTGTGGAATGTCAAACTAGAATGTTTCAGTTGTATTCGCTTTCACAGTCATTTACTTCAACTTTGTCCATATCCTTTATGCCCTTGACACACGCGCACCCTGAAGTCCTTTAGACAAGGGGACATCTTTCGGAAAGGCGTTCGGGCACAGTGACACACACAAAGGAGTAACTCCTTTCCGGGAAGATCCTTTTCGCAAAAGCAGATCCCGCATCTACTTTTCTGGCAGGAAGGGGTACTCTCGCATACAGTGTGCATAATTTATCAATAGAAGAAAACGTGTCGCAACACTGCGTGCCCTGTCAGTATTTTTTGCGCTGAGAAAATGTTTTCAATTTCAGCAGCAGTGCGATTTGTTCAAAAGTGAAGGCCTATAGTCTGTCCATACTCTCAAACGCCCTGCATTACGTCACTAGCGCGATCATGTTAGGGTTGGCAGCGGCAGTTGCTGTGTCGGGCTCACTCGAAAACAATGCTTAAAGTGGCCGTCGCCTAATAACGGCAATGTGTCTTCGAACCAGCGTTCGTTGCGCACATTGGCCCAACTTTCGCGGTTGATGGCTCGGGGAGACCGTGCGGAAGCAGTCAAAATGAAGCTGTTTATGACGAGTCTTTGTTTGAGGCTCATCACTCTTGCCTTCGCAGCGTTTAGCTCATCTTCGATGGAGCCGAGGGCGACAAGAGGCAGGCCCACCTCAACTGTTCCTTTATCTCTGTCTCTGCGCTGAGACATCGCAGGACCACGATGAAACGCGGCACGCCGTCCCTGACCCAGCTGGACGCAGCCATGTAAAAAGCACGACAAACCAACAAAAACAGCAAAACACCGACTGTTCATAGTCGCCAGACGAACTTAAGTTGCTGCTAAAAACGCAAAAAGGCGAAGAAGAATTACAGGTATGTGCATTATAAGCCACCAGACAATAAAAAAAAACAAAACGGTTTTATGCTCCGGCGTCGCTGAATGTGATGTAGATGCGCAGATTCTTTTTAATATTTCCAATCTTGCTGCTTCCCCAAACAGCGCCATTTTTTCTGCAGCGTTCTTCTGAGGCACCGCCTAAAGCAGTAGTCCGGTGCCGTGTGTCATCAGCGCCACTCCTTTCTGCAAATGGTCCCCTTAGGCGACAAAAGGGGTTTACTTAAAGGACTTTACTTTTGCCCGTGTGTCACGGGTATTACACTATATTTATTTACTTATTTTAAGAGTGCATATAACCTCTTATTGGTTAACCCCTTTTAGTGGACATGACATGTTTGTTGTCTCGCCAATTCTTTTTTCTTTCATTAAAAAATAATTTAAATAATATCCTTAAACTCTATACACAATTTTTGTTTATTTACTTTTAAGAGCGCACTATACCCCTTTTGTTTAACCCATTCAGTGGCATCATAAGTCTGTCGTGTCTCCACTTATATATATATATTTTTACATAAGAAGCACTCATTTTCTGTCTGCAGTCAGTGTACGCATATCAGGGGTTGAAGCACATATATGCTTTGTATCGTTCTTCACAGAGAGAGAGCAATTGAGGCATATGCAAAGAAATGCTCCGATACAACAAGCACCTTTGGTGCCTGTCTGTCTACGTATGTATGAATGTATGTATGTATGCATGTATGTATATAGCCATCTAGCCTCCTACACCTAGATGCTCTCATGATCAACCCCTTGGGATACACCAAAATTAGTACTAAAGGGTAAGATGATGTGAAAACACATTATGCTGGCCATGACATAAATAATGTCACAGTCTCGTTGCCTGTGTCATGAAACACTTCACAAAAACAGTGGCACATACCTGGAAGCGGGTAAGTGCCACTAGTATGCTGGTATGTGCCACAGGTGATTGACTCTTAGTATCTACCTTGGAACAACAAGAACACACATAGGTAACTTTTAACGCTTGAGAGTCAAGAAAAGTTGACAGAGGCAGTGTTGACTGAACAAATGCAAAGAATAAACGTCCGTGTCGTAGCCGAAATCGTACCTGTCCTTTTGCATGGCAATCAAGTATTCTATCACAGAGCCACACCAGGCCTTGGAAATGCTTTGCAAGTTAACCCTAATTTTTCAAGAAATGTCAAGTCTGTTTGCAGTACTGGCTATCCAATTTCATGAACGTTACATATGCACACCTAGAGACAAGAAGACAGCATATGGGGTCTGGGAAAAAAACCGGCGTTAAGAATATCACAGTCGAAATCAAGAATAAGAAATGGACATGGGCCGGGCACGTGGCGTGTAGGCAAGATAACAGCTGGTTATTATGGGGTAACTGACTGAATTCCTAGAGAAGGCAGACACGGGAGGGGAAGACAGAAAGTTAGGTTGGCGATGGGATCAAAATATCTGCAGGTATAACGTGGCAGCAGAAAGCGCAAGACCGGGTTGATTGGTGGAACATAGGAGAGGTTTTTTTCTCTGCTGTGGGCGTAGTCAGGCTGATGATGGCTTTAAACACCCATGACAGGTGTGTTGGAGCATGCACTGAGTCTTTATCACAAGATGAGATTACTAACATATAAATATAAAAGCAGGATTTTTTTTTTTTAATAAAGGCCGCTTCTGGTTGTTAAATGGCTTGACATGAGCAGGTAACATGTCACACTACAAGTCTATCCTGAGAGGTATGACCAAAAGCTTCAATATGTAAAGCTATAAATTTGGAAGCAACTAAAACAGAAACATAGCAGTTAAATGAATACCGACACAAAAATTTTTCTCGTTCTGCTTTATATATGAATAAGTACCTAGTGACCTGCCATATCAAAGCCGCATACACTCAAAACACGATATAACAAATCTGGATATAACGAAATATTGGTTATAACAAATTAATAGATTTAGTGTTAAGAATAAACCTTCATAACAAATTTTTGGATATAACAAAGTTAATTTTCATTTAATATGCAAGTTGGTTATAATGGGGTTCGAGTGTACCTCAACCCACATATCAAGGCCGCAAACCTCATCTGTTAAAGCACGTGACGATTCAATATTACAAGATATTTTTCACGGGACCCAGTTGCACTTCCAGTTTCAGACAGCATCGGCAGAGATAGAATGCAGTGTAGGTTTTTGAAAAACTCGGATGACTACGTGACAACACAAAAAAAGCATACGGCATCATGTGGACAAGAGAATTGTGCCATCTGCAGGGGTGAGTGCATGCAAGGACCATGGCAGCCAACACCAACTGGTCACGTAGCTGGCTGCTGGGTGTTTGTTCTCGAAAAAAAGTTGATGTCGATGTCACAAGGTACCCCGTTTCTCATTACGTTCTGGCACACACTTTAATATTGATTTTTAGTATGTTCCTGGCTATATAGTATGTGCAGGATATTTTGTAGGTGATGTATCTGTGCATGTGCAACTCTCTCACAAGTTATCTCAAGTTCAAACCTTTGCGGCAGTGCTCCTTCAGAACACCAGAAGACCAATGCGAGGTCACCAAGAATGCTACTTGCAATGAACTAGTAGAGAAAATGTCTTAGCAATGTCAGACATTTATTGAATAAGAAAACTACATATTTAACGTTTCCAGCACTTGCACACACACATGCCAAGAGGCATACAGTACTTGCAAAGTTGCAAGCTGGTAGCCAAAGGCACAAATTTTTCACTTGGAGCCAGGCTCCTAAGAACACAACCTAAAGAACACTCTGATCCCTTTGAGGGAAAAATCAGTTTTTCTTTAACCACCGGCTTTTATAGAATCACAAATGATAAGCACTCAAGTTGTGCATGATGCCAGCTGCTTCACTTCAATTAAGCAGAAAATTTCTGTATACTCATATCTACTCGTAAATGCTGAGTAACTCGTCATAAATTAAAACGATAAGAAAACACAACAAGCTCACTTAATCTTCAGCAAGAACGAAAATTTTTATTGTTTTAATAAAGCAAAAGTATATCAATCTCACCCTTAGTTTTACATTCTGTGAAAAAAATGAGATGCTGATGATGTCAGGATCTGATGCTGCTTTCCGAGTACGTGGGCCAACCTTTTTTCTTATTACAATGATGTGTTTCTTCAATGAAAAGTATTACCCAAACATTTGCTTCTGAGATCAGTAACATCTGAGCAAATCAACGCAGGACTTTTAGTGTGCTGTCACCACTCACATGTCTGCATTTTCAAAACGCAATTTGTTGATACAAGCGTTCTTATTTCAGTTATGAGTGTTCTTAACACAATTAACAAGCAAGAATTGAGTTATCTGGGTTCTTGAAAAAAACAACTTCTTTTCTATTCAATTTGCAAGACCGACTTTATTTCCTTTATCAGATTTTTATGAAAGTGAGTCAGCTGGACCATACACGGCAAGAATGGATAGACCGACTGCCCTACACCACCAGTAGAGAATGCATCTTAAAATATGTAAGTGCGATGAGAAACACGTAAGCTGATACAGAAAATAAGACAGTAACAAAGGAAATAGGAATAAATACGGCAACACAATATTAGCTGGCACAGCTGCCTAAGAAATATGCCACGATCGTAGCATTATAAATACAAGAAACATTACTACAATGCTGAAGGGCTTCCACCATGCTAGGAGGTATGCAGAAGCACTATGAGAATTCAGAGGCGTGATAATGTGAAGCTATCTTGCTTTTTTTTTATTTCGTATTCGTAGGCAGCACGATGTGATTGGTCGAAATATTTCAGGCCACACCTATGGTGTTTGTCACAGGATGCAACAAAACCCATGACAGTGCTCAGTAGTATAACTATGAAAACACAATAAAAATTTTCGGAATGGCAAAGAAGTGGTTTTTGAATAGAATATAGAAACACTGCCACGAATAATTTTGGCTTTGAATGATCCTGAGTGGTGGTGAGACAGAATTGATTTGTTTATGAGTAATTTGGCGCAGCTGTACAGTGGTGGTTAAGCTTTTACACTTATTTCAAAATAAAATTCCCCTCTATTTTGTATTTGGGATAAAATATGGGGGCTTTCTTCAGCTATTCTGCAGATTTTCAAGTTTGTTCAGCTTTATTTAGCAAAACCTCTGCATACTAACCATCCTGATGTCGTATGCATTCTGCAATTTTCAGTGCCCGCACGATTCACAAGCAAAATGCTCACCTGAAGGTTTTTAAGTAACTCGACTGATTGTAATTGATTGTGGATTCAGAATTAAGACAGAATGGGACAGAGTTACATTATACCAGCCAAAGATACATAGCAATGATGCAGTGCTAGTTGTTGAGATGAGATGCCATTCAAACCACTGCCCTTGTGCCAGCACATTGTAAAACGTCTTTCCTACAAATGGGGGAAACAGCAATATTTAGTTCCCAAATGTAAATGTAAACATGTGAGCAAGAGCACCAGCTATATATGAAGAGCCTTTTAAAGTGCTAACATTTCTGCAATCAAGTTTGATACAGAGGTGTCATTTTGCATTACTGCAATGCCCAATTGCAATAACTGGCCATTTTGCTCGAAAAGAATCAAAAGCAACATGCTTGTGGCGTCTGCATGCAACACGGTATGCACCGACCTGCCACAAGCAACACGGCAGCAGTACAAAACTAGGTATGCACCGTGTTGTGTTTCCAAAATGATGGTAGGAGTCACTGTTTTTGAGCAGGAAGATTGGAATTTGTCTATCATTCCTGCACATGCGTTTTTTTCTAATTTCTTTCGAGCAATACAGGCCAGCATCGCATCTAAACTTAAATTTACCTTTTCAATCAACAAATTTTTCACGAAAGCAGTGTAAACAATTATTCATGAATTCCTCATGTAAATATCTGAACCACTCGTAGGAAAAGTAAAGCTTATCATCACAGCATTTTAGAAGTTTATAAGTATTCATCGCTATACAAGAAAAGAAATTGAAGCAAAAGTGAAGAACTGAGCTTCAATACCTGGCTGTTTGTTTTATTTATTTATTTATTTATTTAGGTACCCTCAGGGCCAGAGGCATCAGAGAGGGGAGTGGGTTACAATAGTTACAAACATATATAAAACAGAGCAAAAAAAGTATAAACACAAAAAAACAGGAAAATGCAATGTACTTCAGTGTTACACGTTATACAATGTTAGCTAAAGCAGTTTTAAAAAGTTGGTGGTCCGAGATTGCTGCCGTCAGTGCGGGTAGGGGTGGTTCCATTCCTGTGATGTACGCGGTATGAATGACTGGGAAAAGGAGTTAGTTCTGCAGGACGGCAAGCCGACTTTATGGACATGATTTATGCGAGCTGAAATGTACCGAGGAGGCAGAATGAGTTCGTTTCGTAGCTATCTATGATAGAAAAGCTTATGGAAAAGACAGAGGCGAAGGATTTTCCTACGAGATGATAAGGAAGGTAATCCGAGGCTGGATTTCATAGTGCTTATGCTGGCAGTCCGGTTGTAGTTAGAGAGTATAAAACGAACAGAGTTATTTTGAACCATTTCAAGTGAGTGTATTAGATTTTCTTGGTTAGGATCCCAAATTGATGCAGCATACTCTAGTTTGGAGTGGATAAGTGTCTTGTAGAGAGTTAGTTTTAGTGTGATAAATACACTAAAACTAAAATACAAATAGCCTGTGATAAATTTCGACGTACGTAGCCGAGCATGCGATTAGCGTTATTAATTACGTACGTGGTATGCACGGACCAGTGAGGTCGGTAGTAATATGTATTCCGAGATATTTGTAAGTGCTGACAGATTCCAGTGGAGCATCGTTCAGATAGTAAGTGGGCAATATACGGTTAACTCTAGATACGCGAAGGAACTTGCATTTGTTAGTGTTGAGTTCCATTACCCATGTTTTACACCACACAGAAATAGCGTTAAGATCGGATTGAAGGGTTAATAGGTCATTGTCCTTAGATATTTCACGAAAGAGGACGCAGTCATCGGCAGACAAGCGAGCTATGAAAACATGGACAAATTTAATTGGTCATTTGCTGAGGAGTTCAACTGCATGCGCCGTCAATCCACCTACTTACGAGATAAGAATGTGTTGAAAGCAGCAGATTATTCAAAAGAGTCATAAATACCTGGCACTCATGCAACAATCAGTAAACAGTAGGTGCAGTAAAGCCCGGATAATCACTCCAGGAGATGTGAGGTTAGCATGGCTGCGCCCTTTCCTATGAACGCCGCTACACTCTGCTAAATTGTTCACATCTAATGCGAGCTTATCACAGCAATGAATGATCGTGGTTAATGCTAACACACATTCGAGCGCTGTCAACAACTGGAAAAACGTCAGCAGACATAGCCTCGGCTAATAGAATCACCGTTACTTGATGCAAGGTATAAGATTTTGATTATGAAGGAAAATGTTAGCTGCACAACAACTAAAGAACATCATATGAAAGAAAGAGCTGTGTTTCGTTAGTCAAGTCATAGAAACAAAAAACTCACGGTCTTCATGACCAAGGAAAATCTAGAAAATGGAATTGTGCTGCCCTTGGATTGTGCAAATTACAGTTCCTCTCATACAGGGACTACCAACTCACAGAATACTCTTTCATAAATAAAAATCCACACCACGACAAGAGCCCTATCACAGCAGGCTCTTGAAATACAATGTGAACATACAAAATAAAGATGACCGAAAACATCCAAACATTTATGCATGTGCCGCGGTGAGGTGCTAGCAATCAAACTCACGCTGAAAACACTACAGGCAATTCCTTTTTAGCATTTCCTTCTGTGCGCAAAGTCAAACACGCATATTTAAAATTGCCACGCACTGAACAATCTCATAAATTTCTGATGCTTGAATGTGCCAGAGGTTCAAAGAATAAATATTACAAGGTTTATAAAGAAGGCATTAGGGAAATGCAAAACTAGCTCATACTATTCTAACCTAACACCACCTGGGATTTTAAAGCAGAAAGTTCATAATCATTTCTTTACTCTAGGCATTGTAACATGCACACTTGCTGTATGTGTCAGTTTTTGTTAGTGCACACACCAGTATAAATTCCTTTATGTGATACGTACCTGCTAGTGCTAAACAAAAAATATGAAGCCAGGATTCAATTCCAGCGGCTTTTTCTTCTTGACAACAGAATGTCGTGGCTGCCAGATTGCCACGAATGCTCTGTCTGCTATGGCTCCTTGGCTTCGACTGTCGATATACTTGACGTTGAGTTTGACTTAGATCGAAGTAGGACTTCGGCTTGTATAACTCAAGACATAGAGTTAGTACAACAAGCTCCCCATAGAGTCCATGCACTAAAACCTATAACCGCTTGGGTGCAGCCGTGATGGAACGACACTCGGCTTTCGCGTAACGTTCACTCACACTCGCTACTTCATACGGCCATAGCAGCTGACATTTTTCTGTTTCGTGGGTCTCTGTTACATCGCAGTAAGATGCTGTTACATGAAGTCCAGTTTTTAGCTCATATCAACGAGAAACACGGATGAGGGCGCAAGCAAGCAGGCACACACAATCGGCCTCATCCCTACGCCATGCCGCTACGCTCTCAACAACTTTACCACAGAACGGGGTCCTGTACTCTCAACCATAGAGTTAATAATTATAGCTTCCTCTATGCTCTCAACGTTACAGGAATGGTAATGCCATCTACTAAACAAACCTGCAAACACTCTGTTCCGCGAGCAATAAATTGAACAAAAGACCGTTGTTTCTTTTTAAAAAACAGTTATAATCAACATCATGCAATTTTAATTTTCTTAATTCGTGAACAAGCTTGTTTGCAATTTGTATTGCAAAAGTCCTCCGTGATGTCAGCGGTTTAGAGTTTCTCATGTATGGAAACTCTATGGTCAGTGGTCCGTTAGTAATGCACGACGAAAATCCCTAGGCCACTCCCAAGGAGGACTGGAGTGTCGTCGATGCTTCATGTGATTGCTGGATGCTTAGTTGAACCTGGTAGTTGGAGCTGGCCCGGCCGTCCACCGCGCCGCATCTTCATCTGAGTGTGTGCGCCATAGTTTCTCAGTATGATGTTGCGGATTACAGTTGTTGGACGTACTGCATTTTCTAGATTGCAATGCCAAGCGTGGTGTTGTGAAAGGTAATAGTGTTCTTGCTGCCCAGTTTTGCTTGTCGCGAAGGACAAGGTCGACGATGAAATAAATGCTTTCGCACAGTTCACGTGTGACTGACCGGACGCATATGCACGAAACCCTAGTGCGTCGGCGAAGTGTTCATACGGTAGATGGAAAAAACTTTATTGTAATGTTTTTACGAAGCCTGTGATCTACGAAGGCCAGAGCTACTGCATTGCCGTCTGTTATTTGTCAAGTACGAACACGTACTGCCGTTCTCATCCTTTGCTACTTGAATGCTCCCGTGCTGTCACAGGCCGCGCGTGTTATTGAACAAGGCAGACAAGCTGTTTTTTAGTTAGATGGGCTATCGCCGTTGGAACTTGCCATTGGGCATTGTTCATCAAGTGCTGATCGCCTAGAACATTGCGGTGACACGTCAGTATTTTTCAAGAAAGCGGCCTGCTGGTTACCTTGTCAGGTGATTGATTTGATTGATTTGTGTGGTTTAACGTCCCAAAACCACCATTTGATTATGAGAGACGCCGTAGTGGAGGGCTCCAAAAATTTCGACCACCTGGGGTTCTTTAAACGTGCACCCAAATCTGAGCACACGGGCCTCCAACATTTCCGCCTCCATCGGAAGTGCAGCCGCCGCAGCCGGGAATCGAACCCGCGACCTGCGGGTCAGCAGCCGAGTACCTTAGCCACTAGACCACCTCGGCGGGGCACCTCGTCAGGTGATGGTACACTGAGCGACATACAAAAAAGTTGCTCGAGACTACGTTGCAGTGCACCTTTCTGCCATCAAAACTTTGATAAACCGTGGAAATCAACATTCCTGACACCTGTGCCGAATAAACCAAAGCAGCCAGCTGCATTAGAGTTTTTTGTGTCTTTTTGCGTCTCGCCGTTTAAGAGCCCTAATTCGCAAAATACTTTATCATAATAAATATAGTCAATCCTGCAAGAGCCATCGAAGATCCAATATTGAAAGGCCAGTGGACGGGACCACCACCAGCAGCAAGTAAGGCTGATGAGGAGGCGCAAATGTTAAAACAATACATGCGTGAACAAAAAAGAAAAAAACAGAACGCTTCGATAAGTGCAATGCGACTTGAACCTCCGACCTCACCAGTTGATGTGTTGCTTTGACCAACTACGCCACAGCTGCCGATCAGTTGGATATGGCAAACAAGTCGGTTTTGTATTATTGTCACGCTAAACCTAACTAACAGTTTTGTTCACTTTTTCGTTTGGATGTAATTTTACTCCTTTTATTGTTATGTCTAGACGTACCGCTAGACACTGCCGACTATTCAAACAAAACGCCTAACCAGAAAATGCATGACGTCACTTTCATGCGGCTAATGCGGCGCAGCAGCCGTTTCTGTGTGGGGGTGGCTCGTGCGCCGCAGGCCCGCAACTACCGTGGCCGCAGCAGTTCCTGCCTAAAGTAAGAAACTTGTTTCATCTATGGACCTTAGCTATGGTGGCTAGAATTGGGAGGTGACGCCAACGGGAGCTCGGAGCCGCTCCTTCGTTTCGAGCAGCGCGGCGGTGGCGCTGTCGGCGGAATGGTGATGCTAGTTACGCGCGCGCGCCTTGAGCGCGCGGACCTTTCAAAGATGCTGTTGCTGAAGCATGATTCAGATAAATTGGCGATTCAGATAACTCACTGTGACGATGGCTGATAGAACGCCATTTCAAGCATTAAAAGAAATTGGCTGCCGCTGCAAGACTTCTGTGACGTTGAATCTGCGCAAATTAAAGCTTTCGTTCGCATATCCCTGCAGTGTTTTGGAGTGCAAGGCGACGGCGTTTTTTTAAAAAAAAATATTACCAAAGTTCTGGGCGAGGAAAATAAAACAAATATTTATTGCACATCATATTATTAGGAAGATCTATTGCACATCATGGAATACAGGGTAAAATAAAATAAAATGAAAAAATACGCACATTTACATACGCTCGGGAGTAGTTAAAAACATTGAAACATTGCACACAGACAGCGCATCGCTTGGCACTAAGTAATAAGAGGCATACAATCACTTTCCACTCGGCAAAAAAAAAAATCAATAGAGCTTAAAGTTACAATATCAAACTCAGAGCACGCGTCTAAGCTTCAGCAATTTCATTCTTTCCTGCTTAGCGTTTCGTTTGCTGTTCTGGGCTTTGACATGAAAGTGGAGCCTAGTAAGAACATAAAACTTGATAATTTTGTTTGTGAGGGACATACTGTGGTCAGGGCAGCCAACAAGTGTAAGCTTTCTTAACTGCAAGAAGGAAACCAAGTCCATGATGCTGTCAGGTTTGACTTCTGTAACACTGAAGCAGTGGGTAAAAGTGTTCTCGAGAGTGGTCACGAGTTCATTGAGCTTGACTGATGGGTACAGCAGGCCTCCTCGGTCACAGCAGCCGTGAGGGATGCTGCAGCTGGAGATGGATCGTTCTCGCCTTGTAGGAGCTGCTGGCTGCACTCTGCACATTTGGTGCTTGCAACGCTTTTTCTTGCCACATATCCAGCCATGTAGAATATGAGTCTGGCATCGCTGCTTTGCACGACCATGTCTGCATGCTCGGTGCCGTGGCTGTATTCATTGAGCACTTCATGTGCTTCGGCAAGGTTTCCTACGTCAAGAAGCTCGTCTAATTTCCTCCGAGGAGTGAGGTCCTTTCCGTTGTCAGCTCCCAGCAGACTTCTCAGCAGTCCTGAGGACACATTGCTTCCTTTCGGTGGTTTTGCCAAATTCTGGAAGCTCAAAGTGTTGACCGAGATTAGGAACTGGGAGGCAGTCGGATGATCATTGCATCCAGACATTTGTCGGACGATTCCAAACAGCCTCTCCAGGGGGTCCTGACTCAAGCGGCATGTCATCATATAGCTGAAGTTCAACTTCATCGTCAGGTAGCGGAGAAGGTGTAGCGTGCTTGATAAGGTAACACGAAGCCCCTCGGCTGTACTGCGGCTTAGGAAACCTCCGGAGCCAGCAGCTGTTTCCCAATCGTCCAGGTAGCCCCGCCGCGGTGGTCTAGTGGCTAAGGTACTCGGCTGCTGACCCGCAGGGCGCGGGTTCATATCCCGGCTGCGGCGGCTGCATTTCCGATGGAGGCGGAAATGTTGTAGGCCCGTGTGCTCAGATTTGGGTGCACGTTAAAGAACCCCAGGTGGTCTAAATTTCCGGAGCCCTCCACTACGGCGTCTCTCATAATCATATAGTGGTTTTGGGACGTTAAACCCCACATAGCAAGCAACCAATCGTCCAGGTAAGTCAAGAAGTTTTGAATGCACTTCTCGTGCATCCCTCCAGGCTTAAGTGCACCCGAACTGCACCTTGAAGTCATGGCCTCAATGAGCCTTCTCATTCTTTCCACAAAGCTGACTGTCGCCGCTGTGCTCCCATGCTTTTCTTCGATGGTTGCATTGTACAAGAAAAGGCCTCTGAGGACTTCATCACTGTAAAGCCGCACTGCATAATTTACCCTCATTTTCTCAAAGCCATTGGGATGCACAACCGATTTGCTAATATGAGGCATGGCTTTGAGAGTCGTGTCATGCTTTTCATCAAGCTTCCGGGCACAGTCAATAGGGTCAACACTGGCATGGCCTTCTGGCAGTTTCACGCCCGTTCGAACAAAGGTGTTCCTCACACATTTAAGAAGGTGTGGGAAGTCCGAGATGAAGTGCAGAAAACGTTCTGGGTCTGTAGGGTGCTGCCTTCTACATACTGTGTTTTCTTTCCTGCCGTGTATGCCGAATGAGTGCCACATGCTTCTGTTCCACGCAGCTCCATCAGTGGTGATAAAGTCTACGTGCAGACCGGCGTTTTCGCTCATGACTACTGCTTCGAGGATTATTTTGCCTAACGTCTCGGACTTCACATTGCTGCGTGATGCGAACACACCAATAATCTGGTGCCACGTGCCTGTAAAAGGCACGAACAATACTACAAGGGCCATGGTCACATGCTACGGAGCGCTCACTCTCTGGTGTGAACTTCCCAAGGTCCACAAAACCTTCGATGTGCCATCGGTTCCCAAGCTCAAGTGTTCAGATAGCTTAATCTCATCAATTAACAGCCCACCATGGCGCTGGAACAAGTCCATAGATTTTGTTTTTTCCGCCACAGCAGCAAACACTTTTTCGCTCAGGCCGAATCCACTCCTGTAACGCTTGAGATATCGACGTAGTGATGTTCGAGAAGGCAACGCCATGATGTTTTTTGCGTATATGCTCATAGAGGCGTGGGCTTTTCATGGACATAATAAGGCACTCTAGAGCCCATTCACTTTCATACTTCATCCCTTTCGTGGATTTTCTTTTAGCCGCAAGCAAAGCACGCCCTTGACTGTTGCTGCTGCTTAATGGGTAGGGCCTTCACCGCTTCTTCAAATGCTGTAGAATCATTCCGTGCATTCTTTTTCTTTCATTTGTTTGATGAGTGATTTTAGCCTGCAGGACACTCAGGCGACTCCTTTTCGCTTGCGCTGTTCGCAGCTTAAGCCTGTATGAAAGCTTTTGGGACTGGGCCACATTTTTGCCTTTTCTTCGCCTGTAGGACTCAAGATTCAGGAGTAGTCTTCTGATGGTGCTTGCATTGTGGGGCAGGCTTTTTCTGGCGTTGGAGGCAACCCCACGGCAAGATGGGCTGAAGGTTCTGCATCAAAAGTCTTCTCCTTGTACTTTAAATTCACTCTCACTCCAAATTCACCAGTTTTACCAAACCCTCTGCATGGTATCATGGAGTCGGACGTCGCGAAGCAACTCTTCTGCCATTTCGATGTCGGTAATGTCAAGGGTCTTTATTTTTGTGGCTTGCACAAAGCTGTCGCTTGAAGTTTGTTTTCATCTGATGTCATTAGCACATACTTGTCAATAGTCAACTTGTCACCATCTAGTGCGCAAACTGTAAACACCGTGGCGTTGTCGGCTCCAGCAATTAGATGTCGAGCCCAGTAAGCGCTGGGAAGACCACACTTGCGGACGTCGGGAATTGCGGGCACATTCGGAACAGGTATTTGGTTACTGTCGCTTTCTGTGCTGTACGAGCCACTGTCTCCTCTCCTCGCATGCAGACGTGCTTGGTTCCTGACGCCGAATTTTCGATGGTAGGCCGCAAGTGGATGTTCTTGACGTCCTTTTTTTCGGCCTTTCTTTGAAAGATACGCAGGAACATTTGGGAATATGGTTGGCACCGCGTCAGATTTCAGCACCCGGTTTCCCTCGGGGAATCTGAACAGTTTCGCGCGTTTATCACATGCGTGTAAAAACGCTCAATAAACTGCTCGTCGAAATGAAGCTCACATAGCGCCGACTTCACGTCCAACGACTTGTCGGCACGGGGTACGGGCTCGTTGCCAGGCTTCGAAGAGGGCAGGGTCTTTGGGAACAGAGAAAAGAGAAGCACGCTGACCTTGCTCCCTCGATGACACATAGCCGCGCTCGTGCAGCAGGAGCAAAGCAGTGGCGTTGCCTCGCTTTCGTAGTGCTGGAGTTCATCCTAAGGTCGGCACTCACACTGTCATGTCAGCAACTAAATACATTTTGCCATAAGAGACATCAACGCGGAAAACTGCACACACCAGACGGAGGAGGAGAGGTTAATGATAGAGGAAGAGATAAAAAGGACGCTATTTTCTGCCTCCCTCGCGGGGGCACGGCTCAGCGCCTTTAGGATCGGGGAAGGGAAGTAAAGATGATAGGGAAGGATAGGAGGGAAGAAAAGTGAATGGCATGGCAAGAGAACGTCTTGTCAGTACAGTCAGTAGTGCGAATGAAAAGTTCGTCTATAAGGCGGCGAGGTCCGCGCAAGCACAGAACTCGAGGAGGGCTCGAAGGGCTTTCGTCTTCGAGCGCGCGGGAAAAAGTATGTCTTCCATTGTTTCGGCAGGTAGTCCAGCAGACGATAGCGGCTTACCAGTGTGCAACGCTCAGTGGCCAGGTCAGGGCAGGAGCAAACAATATGCTGCAGCGTTTCGTCATCACCGCACCTTCGGCACGCTGGCGGAAGAGCGACCCTCGGATACATGCGTGCCGCAGGCCAGACGCTGCCAGTACGCGGCGAAGCAACACCGCCGCTTCGCCTCTGTCCAGGCCGTCTCCGGAAGGGATGGTGGAGGTTTGCCGCTTGACACCCGTGTGTCAGGGTGGGCCGTTGGTAAGAGCTTCCGCAGACGCTGCCGTGAGTAATCCGACTGGGTTACCGCCTTAGTGACTGGCGTGTCGCAGTGGTGTGGCGGCCTTAGCGGCGGCGTCAGCCTCTCGTTTGCCAGCTATTCCAACGTGCGAGGGAAGCCAGTGAGAGGGACAGGCGCACACCACTCTCTTTGATGGCGGTCAGTTTTGCGTGCAGCAACGCCACAGTTATGCCTGCTTGGTCTGGTTGGAGCAGCGCTTGTAAGGCTGGTCGGAGTCGCACAGAATCGCCACAGGCAACTGGGGTAACGTGGCAGCAAGGTGGTCGGCTGCCAAGTGAAGGCCGGCCAATTCAGCTGCAGTGGAGCTGGCGTGAAAGGGAAGTCGGCAGCGGATGGTTGTCCCAGTCGATGGTTATGACGCAGGCAGCCCGCGGCCGAATGGGGGCTGTCCCGAACGGACCGTCCGTGAATACCAGGAGCTGCCCCTTAAGTCTTTCATGAAGTTTCGCCACGGCTGCCTGATGGATCTCGCATGCCGTGTGCGCCTTTTTTTTCTGAGGTTGTCCAGAGTTAATTGTACGTCCAGAGGCTGCTGATGTGGTGGAGGGGGTTGGATGGACGGGGGGATCGGGGACCAGCTCTTCATAGAGAGCGCAGATCTGTGCCATCCGTGACGCTGGTCGGCTCCGCAGTC